>VXBO01008333.1:113964-144595 GCA_013400135.1 Rhinoptilus africanus
TGATGAATATATTTTCTATAGCTTTATCACATAGCATGCTTATATCTAATCTGCTGTCCTTACTGGATAGTAATTGCAGTTATCATTCTTCCCTTTTTTTCCGTCCTGGAGGTGGGTAAGGTCTTTTCTTTTCTTAAGCTTCTAGTGCCATCCCAGTTGCAAGTGGTCTTTGTAAGCAGCCAGATGCTCAGAGAGTGTCAGCGATTAAGCATCATCTGGAATGACTGATTTGTGTCTGTTTACATTTTCCAAGTATTCCCAATTCTGTATTTTATCAATAGCTGTTGTTACACAATCTCAATTGTCTTCTAATTGCCTAGCCTTCCTTTTCTTTCCATTTCTTGTTAAAGGCAATATTAAGAAAGGACTTCAATCCCCTGGCTATTTTTAAGTCACATTTAATTTTATCTGCTTCTTATTTTTTAGCTCCCTTTCTCTCTAATCTAGTTTTCAAGTTACCTTACTTTCTTCTGTAAAGCCTTGTATGACTCTGAGTCATTTCTGAGAGGCAAACTGCACAGCTACCCCTTCCAATTCTCTGCTTTTTCCTCTTGAAATCTTTTTTGATGATCTCACCAATTTAAAATCTGGAATATGCTCTTTGCTCTGCTTTTCATGTGTGAAGGTCCACCTGCTTATGTTTCAATGCCATCTACAGCTCAAAGACTTTCCCTTCTCCACCTTGGCAACCACTGCTCCAGCCAATGCTCTCTTTTTATTTCACCTTTAACTTAGTCTTTCTCAGTACTCTGTCTCCAGTGTGGGCTTCTGGGTTGTTGCCATCAGAGACATATTGGCAAGGGTAAAGGTAATAATGATGCTATTGCAATTTAATGTAGGTTCAAAGTGGATGTAAGTTATTTACAGGAATTTAATTACCACTTACTATTATTCCCTGTCCTGCTTGTGCAATACCTTCACCCAAGCCAAAGATTACTTGCCTTCCCCGTACCTTCCCATTTACTTTGTCTTTGGGTTGGTGTCTGTCAGTAAATATGACAGTTTAAAAAAAATACAAAAGCTGTAAGAACAGCTTCATTTGTGAGATTGGCAGACTCAAGGCACATCAACAGCGGAAAATGCAGTAACTTTTCAAATCCCATACAGTAATACAGATGTAAACCAGACATTTGAGTAATGTGGAAGGTTTAAGGTAACCAAGCGATCTTTTATGGGAAAGGACCTCCGCAGGGAGAAAGTCTCTTTTCATTTGTTTGGGAAGAGAACCATAATTGCTTTATCTGAGACAGAGACAAACCAAGGAAAGGACCAGCCATTGCATATAGTATAGCTTGTGGAGTCCTGTCATGCTGCTAGTTCAGAGACAAATTCTTTTGACAAGAAGGGGCCCAGACAGTTCAGTGAATAACATTTCTTGATGAAATGATAAACATGTACAGTAATAACCTCACAGTATCTCTGAATGCTGTGGGATATTGAATCTGCTTTTCTGCTTAGCAGAGATAAATCTATTTTCAGAAAGGTACTCTAAGGAAAAAAATTTACTCATGTCAAAGCAGTCAGTAACTTTAATTTCTAAGCTATGCCGTTTGACTAGCTGAAGCATCACAGTGACATTCCTCCCATTGATGTCAGGACCATAATATTATCATTTTTATTATTACTATCAGAGAGCAGTAAACCAAAAATAATCCTCTGGTTTCTAAGATGTGTGGATTTTAATTTGCTCCCTCTCTTTTTACTGCTATAGCTATGTCACCATTGCCATCTTCTCTCTCTTCTCCTTATTTGAATCCACCTTGCCCAGAAAATTCAGACCAAATCCTTCAGCCTGGTCCTGTGACAGTCACCCTTGCCTGACAGTTGTCACTCAACAAGTGAGTGGTAACAGCTGGAATTTGAGCGCTGAACTCATCTGATAGCCGAAATCCCTATGAAATCTCATTCCTCTAAAAGAGAGGCAGCATCTTCAGCTTGTGCCCTTTCCTAAGCCATGATATGAACAGTAAGGCTGAAAGAAGATGAAAGCAAGTATTTTCAGAGTCCTTTCACATGTTCTGAATATCTGAGGCTCCCACGCTATTTCCAGAGTTGCCAGCCCCTTATAGCATAACCCTTGTCAATGACAGAGCATTCCCAGCCATGCCGAATGACCTTACTGAATCGACCCGTGAGTGCAACTTTCTAGGGACATTGCAGAGCAGTGAGATCAGAAGGGAGGTTAGAAGTACCTGAGGATACCAGTGAGGAGTAGCTGTTTTCTGGACATCAATGTGTTTGCTTATTGAAAATGTGGGACTCCAAAATTTTGCCAGTGATGGTCCCCACCAACTGCAGTATTCCTCAAATGCCAGGCTTACAAATCTATCTCAAGAGCACAGAATTACTGTTCAGAGTTACACACAAGTAAATGAGCACCATTATTTTTAAGTCAATACAGAGGGTCTTCAAGGGGTCTGTCCCACTCCCTGCCTGTGGCAAATCTGATTTCTTTGCTTCATTCTGCAGGGATTTTGGCACACGTGAATTGTAGGTCAAATGTCCTAAAATTGATGCATTCTGAATTTTTCTCATGTTTTCTGCTAAAGCCCATTGACAGATCAGCCCAAGCAGTTGCCATCAGATAATAAAGCACTCTGGATAGAGAACACCTGAATGAATTTTTTCCAGGTACTTAGCAGGTTGGGTAGTCTATCAAACTGGGTAATTCAAAAGCTATTTTTACCTTAATGGATCTGTTTTAAATGTGCACAGCCAAGGTCAGCACATTAAGATGAATTCCTAATGTTCATGGAAGGAGAAAATATTTTGGGAACTTAACTTTCCCCTAGGACAACAGAAGATAGAATTCCTCTTTATTAACTAATACAGGAGTACTTGAAAGGATACAAGGGTACCCATTTCCCATCTGACCAGGATGCCTAAAGAAAGATTTCTTGTGTTGTAAAAAAAGACACGTGTACTAGCTGACAAAGCACAGGTCTTTTGTACTTGGAGTGTGATTCCAGTGATTACTTGGCCAGATACTTTGGATATACACGTCTGTAAATTCCACCTCCACACCAAACATAAATCAGCCATG
Source organism: Rhinoptilus africanus (assembly GCA_013400135.1). Lineage (NCBI taxonomy): Eukaryota > Metazoa > Chordata > Aves > Charadriiformes > Glareolidae > Rhinoptilus > Rhinoptilus africanus. Next base: position 117,008 of record VXBO01008333.1, read on the forward strand.
GAAACCTCTGCAGTTTCTTTTTTGGTAGCACATGAGAAAGAAACCACACTGGGTCAAACCAATGGTCTGTCTTTGACAGCGGTCAGTAACAAATGCCTCAGGAAAGAACACAAAAAGCAGCAGATCATCTGCCTTTCCTTCTTAAGAGATGATCTCAAACTAAGCTATTATGGGGAGTAAAGGGTTTGGGGCAAGACCAAGGGGACTTATACTGCATTTTGCTTCACCTTCATTAATGACTTTAAACACCAGTTTTGAGGACAGGACCTAGCCAAAAAAGAAATGAACAATGTCCACTTTGCCTTCTTGAGAACAGCCTCATGGAGAACAAATTCACATATACACAGGAAAGATCACTACCTAAGCCCTACCTAATTGTGCAAATAAAGTTTCCTTTCATAAAGCTCTGATCTGTTCTTTTTATATATATCTCAAGAAATTATTTATTTGGAATACTGTAACTGTACTACCTTCATCACTGAGTGGACGCTTACTTGGTTCAATACAATTACTGTAACCAGTAAGTTAACGTAAGCTCGTAACTGAGGTGCCATCATTACATAGATTTATGAGAAGAGCACTAAACATAAAATTGAGGTAATTGCCTGTGTGCTGCCAGGCTATTTTGCCAGTTAATATAAATAATATCATTCTCAGCATGAGCCACCAGAAGGACATCATCCTTAAAACTAATTCCTCACCTGCCACTGTCAGAAATTTTCACTATAAACTTGATGAAGAATGTGTTGCTAAGTGTTAGTGACAATCATATATTACCAGGGAAAGGTGGTTACCTCGAGTACCCCAAACAATCTGTTGTTTTGGTATGTTACCACATAAAATTGATTTAATGCTGCAATTTTCCATTTCTCTCTGGAGCACAGGCTGCTAATTTATTAGTCACGTATATTGAAATTTCTCCTTTTTCCATTCATGTATAAATTTCCATAAGCAAGCTGAGCAGATAGTGTTTTGTTTGGTTTATTTTTAAAACTTGGAAAAATAAATCACGTGTGAAGTTCTGCTACTCGTGCTATTGAAATGGGTCCTACAGAAGTTAAAAGTCATACAGAAGATCGAGATAGGGAATGTTGGCATGCGGGAAAAAAGACATATGGGTTTTCTTGTTTTATGCCTGCAAATAAAAACTTAAACAGAAATACCAAGAAGGATAAAGTAGAAAGATATAGTTTTTTCTTTTTCTTAGTAAACAATGCTAGAGTTGATTTGAATGGCTGCAAAAGTATATATTTGAATTTTTATTCAAATTTAATTCCTAACTTCTTTATTTTTTTAATTTTTCAATAAATAAAATTGAACTGCATGTCTGAGACAGTGAGTCTGGAGATTTTTGACCACCAACACTCGTGCAAGATCAAAAGCAGAACCCCCAGCACTCACAAATGCTCATCTGTGACCGATATCCTCTTTACCCACCAGGCACACTGTTTATCAGAGGTCTTTATGAGTCCCTCAAATCTCACCATAAAGTGTAAACGTTGTTGTAAATGAAAAAAAAAGAGAGATTTAAAAGCCTATCATACACCAGTACCATACACCAGTACCATACACCAGTACCATACACCAGTACCATTGAGTTGACTGAATATATTATATAGAGTGATGGTCTGAACAGGATCACTCGGTCATGCTCTCGGTCACAGTGGGGCTTGTATGTCAGTATGTACAGATGAACCCAGGTCTTGTTTCACATACTTTTTGAAAGCAGTAAGTAATATTGGTGTATACTGCAGATATAGCTTAGAAAGACCTCAAAGAACTGAAAAAGTAATGAGTATGATGGCAAATTATTCCCCGCTTGATTGGTCTGCAGCCAATTCCAAAGTGGTGCAAAGTACTTCAAAAACCAAAAGATTTTAGGAGCATAACTAAAGAATAATGAATAGGCTCTGTTAAAGCTATGGATTCCCAAAGCAAATTTTGTTTGTTCCAATAAAGTTCATGGTACTAGAAAAGGTCTGATATTATTATCTTACAGGCAATGGACTAAGACAGCAACATTAATAATACTCCTTCCCTTGTAAAAGAACGTTGCAGAGGGACCATGATTTTTGCAAACAATCCTATCTTCCCATGGCCCTGCACACACTGGAAACCTTGCAGGTGAAATGAATAATAATCAAAGAAGATGTTGATAGCCTTTTCAAGAATAGCACCTATGCTACTCTTGAATATATCCAATAAATGCAGAAAAATTCAGGGCAACTAACTTTCTGAAAACTAGTATGTCTGCTCAAGACAGTGGAGAAAATGTGGAGAAGAAAACATTAAGCATGGGAGTTTGTATCTCATTATTCCATGCCATCCTTTATAATAGTATGTTTGGTTATAAACAAGCATACTTTCTGTCTATTTGGGGAAATGGAGTATTTCCAGCCTGAAAGAAACATTTCAAGTGCAAAGCTGAGATGTTACCTATCTGAAAGTTAGGCAGCAGAGATAGATTTCAGGTAATGAATGCTTTCCAGCCAATTAATCTTTTAAAGAGTCCTCTGGCTCAGGACCCTGCAGGCCACAATATTGCAGTAGTAAGTTAGCACTGCTCACATGGTGGTTCCAGGCTGAAAGAGGTGTGTTTTCTCTCCTCAGCCTCCTGCTGATATAGTAGTGGTACCAACAGTACCAGGCCCTGACAATTTTACTTTATATATATTCTATGACACAGGACTAATTTTCAAATATTCTCCCTGACTGTTCTTTCCCAACCTTGTATTTGCAACTAATCATTAGGGTCAAAGCACAAAGTAAGACGTAGCTATTCTTGCAATCTCATGATAAACTATCAAGTTTTTGATCAGGCTCCCTACGCAACAATTTTAGCAACAACTTCTGGATAATGTGGATAATGTATTTGCTCTTTTTTCTTTTTTTTTTTTTTTTTTTAAGTTATAGAGCCAGGATTTTATATTGCACCATACAGCACATGAACAATCTTGACCCAGGAATCCCATTTCTTTTGGCTCCGCATGTGTATCTTGAAATGGCTCGGGTGACTGAGCCCACAGGAAAACAGTACATTCAAATGCTATGACTGGTATCAGGCTGCTAAGCTGACCGCAAGAGCACAAGATAGCACAACCCAACACCGAGTACAGAGCAAGGAGCACCTCTGCATGAACAGTGTGCTGAGCAGAGGACACGGCGGCTCAGACAGTACGTCTGTAGCGTCACCACAGGGATGTCCCCTACGGCAACTGCCAAATGCCAGCAGAAAGGCCTGAGGAGCCTGACAAAGAGGCAAACACGCCTGATGCAGGCGTGTGTCATTCCCAGGGCTTATAACAGAACAAAGGAAAGAAGTAAAATGAGAAATACAATGCAACATATGAAAAAACCACCCCAATTTCATTATTGTGCTGTTAAGGGAAGAAGAAAAACTGTCAGTCATCCTCTTATAAAATATAAGGTTTAAGGGTTTTTTTTAATGACAGCATAATTTAAAAAAACTGAACTTTTGGTGTCTAATTTCTTCATTAACACTTGAGAAGAGAGAGACACTGATCAATGAGGCTGCAAACTGCTGTGCATGGGGAAGAGTAAGTTACATAGATGATATGAGATAGCAGCATTTTCCATGGTTATTATCATCCTGAAAAGAAATGCCTGAGCTTGGACCTTCTGTAGATTAACAATACAACTGACAGACAGGCAATACAACCACCAGAAATATCGCAAAAAGGATGCAAGAAACATGTCCCTCCTCCACTTTTCCTGGGAGAGAACTGCAACTTTACCGACTGCTCCTAACGATTTCCAGAGCCTGTCTGTTGGCTGCACTCTCCAAGTGAAGCACTTGTTTGTTGAACTCGCCGACCCCATTCTCCCAGTTGCTTCGCTAAAGAGATGGTGCAGACTTGCTGCAATTTGTCTGTAGGTTTCCTCCCCTGACACAACCTTATTTCCTCGCCTTTCACGGGCAGTTCTCTCGCCCTCCATCCACATTGCTTGCCTCTCTCGGAGGCCACCAGGGAGCTCCTGGCAAATACAGAGATTTCAGCTCCCACCAGCATACTCTGCTTATGCCTCATAGATACTCCAAGAAAACCTTACAAACAAGCTGGATTGTTAAAAAGGTTCACGAAAAAGTGGCTGCAACAACCCCTCCAGTTTCTGGCTTGTAATCAGGAAAGGAGCGCCCAGAGGGGCTGGGGAGGAGCACTGTCAATTTGGGGAGGAAACATTTCCTTCACCAAATCAGGCATTGGCAGAAGAGCAGCATCAGCGGTAGTTTGCAGAGGACTTTAACCTATGAACCTTCCTTCCCATCCCCAAGCAAAAGCTTATCCAGATGAACCCCAAGCTACCACTGGTATTAACGTAAAGAACCATTCAATCCTTCTTATTAAATAAGGTAAGGTTAAAACTAACTCAGTACATCACAGAATGACCTGTGGCACTGTTTACAGAAGTCAGTGCCGTCAGCTTTACAATTCAAAAATCCTGCTAAAAAGATAATCAGGTTTATTTGCCAAGCCCTATTTTCCATCCCTCCACGTGGGCTGGCATTCCTGATACTTTCATTCTACATTAATACTGTTTTGTATCAGCTGTCACATTATTTTGCCCCTGGCAGGGGCTGGTTGCCAGAATTGCCTTTTCCACCCACCCCCCGCTCCCTTTTTTCAAAATATTGGCTTATTCTAGTTCTCAGATTCCCCTGGCCGTGTTCATGGAGTAAAGCACTGCTTAGCAGGAGGGATAAGGCAGACACAGCGTCTCAGGGGTGATGCTGACAACAGGAAACAAAAAATCAATTCTACAATCTACACGATATTAGCAACCCCATTGCCTTCTAGGTACTGCGGTGAGACAGGGTGCCTGGGAGATCCCCACGGGGAGTCTGAGTGCCCAGCCTGCCGCCCCGCTCCCTCTGCAGCTTTGCCCAGCAAGTACAGCACCGACCCCCTCGTCTGGGCGGGGGAAACCTCACCCACCTCCCCCAGCATCACCCCGCTTTTTCTGCTCCTCTTCCTAGCAGGATCTCAAGCCAACAAACCACCAGCTGCCTAGGGCTTCAGCCTTTTTACTCAGTTTTCTAGCTCAAATTAAACTGAATCTTAACACACAGTATCAACAGGTAAAAAGGGCTGTTGCTTTTTAAGTCCTATAAATCTCCTGTGGGAGAGTATTATTATTGTTAATAATAATAATAATAACAACAATAATAATAAAGGGAGGATGATGAACACCTACACAACTACACATGCAAAATGTAACCAGAAATTAAGTGTTAACTGTGTGTATGTATCTGATCCTCTGCTTTGCAAACACGCAGTAATTGGCAAGTATGTGCTGATAGTGCTGCTCAGGTATGTTCTGACTGTCTTACTGAAAGAAAGGTTTTAATGAAATAAATGTCAAGATGATTTCTTGGATGACTGCTTACACTAGGATTTGATCTCTTGTTTATACTTGCTTAATATCCATAAATTATGGCATATGTTTCAGAAGCATGTAATTACACTTGTCATTCTGGGTGTTAGATTTTTAAGTACCGCAGACAGACTGTGCAGTGATAGATGGCCAGTTCAGACATCATTTACAGCAAGTTAACTCACTTTCCAAAAATAAACACATGTAGGACTGTAAAATGAGCAAAGATATATGGAAGTAACATTACTTTTGGTTTTACAAGTTCTTACCAGCAGCAGAATTTTATAACTTTGTCTTTCTGCTGGTGCCTACTTGATAATCCTTTGCTTAAAAATACATTCAATGCCGTTAAGCTTTTCCAGGACAAGTCTGTAGCTGCGTTTTGCAATTTGCAGGATTACTATCAAGGTTTGTTTACTTGCTTGTTAGAGAGAATTTTCAAGTCACTCGTATGATCATCAGCCATACCGAAGTGCCACACTGCCCTGGGGGATGAAAAGACCAAAGTATTTCTTTCACTTTTTTCTAAGGTAGCAATAAATATTTCTTAATGTACACCGTTCTGGAATGCTTTCCAGCAGTAACCAAAGGAAGAGGAAACTTTCATGTACCATTTTGAACTATATTTCCATGAGTCACTTAATGCCCTTAAACCAGCTTCAGACATTCTTATTGCAATGGATGGAAATGGAGCCTATGCCCATGAGGGAATACTTGGCCCATGATACTGAGAACTCCCTCCTGTAAAGCCAACGTTCAGCTGCCGCAAGCTCTCCTGGCACAAAGGACAACCTGCCACTGTAGGCAGGGTGGATGGTTTTTAACTTGTTGGCTTAGGGAAGGTTGCTTCAGTGTATCAAAGAACACACATGGCTGGGTTTTTGTAAACCAAAGCAAAGTCCCTATTTGATATATTGCCAGGTAAAATTTGATGCTAATAGTAGCATATGCACAAGTTGGTTTGAGGCATGGGACAACTTTACTTCTCCAAAAGTGTAGCCACTTTGATCGAGTGGTATTGCATTTCTCATGTCCCCAGGCGCCCTGCTGCACTGCCCAGGGTGGCAGATAGGGCTGCGGAGCACCGCCCGCTTACAGGTTTCAGCCTCTTGCTATCATTTTCTGTTCCCCTTGGTATCTGGTATAGCTCTTAAAAACTGGGAATAAATGTGTATATTTTTTCTCCTTAGTCTTTTCAACAGGAGCTTTTAGTAAAACCAGTGAGATTCATGTATATCGACATCTAACTCCACAACTCAAATTTTTTTTCAGTCAGTGGATCTGAAAAGCACCCCAATTAAAGTCATAACTACTGTATTCTTTCATTATGACTTTCAGAAAGTGTTGGTTGTATGCTGCCCTTGCCTCCTCCGGTCCTCCCCACATCCAGAGCCTTCAGTTAAGAAATTCCACAGATTTAACTGTTAAAAAAGACTCATATGTTAGAACTGGGGGAAGGGGGGGGGGGGGGGGAGGGCCAAGAGCTTCTGTTATAGTGTAATTATTTTATTTGTCCCTTTGACTTTATTTTTATGGTTCATTTTCCCTGTGTTTTAATATTTTGATGGTCTCTAGTGTATTATAGGGATGTGCCTGGAGCACTGCTGCAAATAGGAGCTGTAAAATAAAATACATTATTTATTATGAAGATATCAGTCTGCCTAAATAACTATAGTATCCACAATACAGCCTGAAGAAAGAAAGAATGACAAATATTATTGTCAATAGCTGCTGTGGGAGTGTTCTCCAATTTTCTATATTCAAAACAAAAATCTCCACAGTACTCCTATAAAGACCTACGTGTAAAAAAAATTCAAAACTAATTACAAGCCTGTATGTCAAGGACAGAAACCATCTACATCTTATGAAAGCATGTAAATGCGACAGTTCATGGCAAGGGTTTTGCACTGCAGCAATGTCAGCCCTAGATACTGAAGGACCTGCTTGGCTTTTAGACAGTTCCAAAGTGAGATGGTCAGTACTGAATAATAGTAGGTGGTTAGAAATTCATAGTCTTTGGAACTCACTTGCTCTTTGCCTACAATTGCTCAACATACATGGGCACTTCCAGAGGTCCACTTGCACTTCAGACTCACAGGGGATGATTCAGCCGTTCATATGAACACAGTGGTCTATCCTTGAGGTTAAACCAGGCAGCTGAAGACAAGGTGAGACACAACCTATGTTCTGTTCTGGCCAAGACTATCAGACTTCATCTTCAAGATAAAAGCTTGGAAATCCATGTCTAAAGCACCTAAATGAATGTTTCAGTATTCCAGCGTGCTTTACTGTTAGGAGTCCCCATGGCATTCAGCAGGACTTCTCTAAAAGTTTTCCCTTGGTTCTGGTCTCTGTCACCAAGTATCTGTCATTTTTTTGTAATTTATCCTCTCAAAGCACAAGTATGTTCCAAAAGGAAAAATGAGGCTGTAGTAGCTGCCTGTATTATACTTAATAGCCTGGTGGTTAGAATACTCAGCTGGGAACAACTAACCATTGAATTATAGGGTTTTTGGACATGAAAGTCTCTCCTGCTGAAGCTGTTCATGTTTTCATAAACAATTAAGCTTCCATTGGACCCGCCTGAGAGTAATTCACTGTGTAGTCCAGTATTCAGCAAGGAACAGGGATAGGTAAGTTCAAATCATTGCTCTAATGAATATTTAATGAATTCTAGCATAGATGAAATAAAATGTTCCCATTGTGAAAGCTTATCAGCAGTGAATAGATAGCATCTGGCAACAGCAGCGTTAACTTCCGTACAGCCGTTCAGAGGGGGAAGAGCGGGAAGGAGTTTTCAAAGAAGCAGATGCACAATTACAGACCCATTTTGACAAAGAGCTCTGAGATTAGAGCTCTCCGGGGAAAGCCCTACCCACAGGAGACTCATGGGATAAGACTTGTTCCAGCAGAAAGAAAAGTGACAGGGTGGAAGTTCAGGGAAAATAAATTGTACCATACAGAGTGCCCCGGCGTCCCAGTGAAGGACTACACTTCTACTGAGCTCTCACTTAAAAGTGACAAGAACTTTTAATAAAGCAGTTTTGTCTGTTGTTGTGGGGATGGGAGTTGAGCTGTTCCATCTCCTAAACTGTATTTGATTCCCCCGCTCTGAATCCAAAAGGAAGAATTTGCCCAAGAGCCTTGTGTAAGTCATGAATAAATGTTTTGAGACAAGAAGAGGGGCCTGCATTTCAAACCTATCACTCTTTTTTAAACTATAAAATTTCCAAAATAGAAATAGAAATAGAAACAGAAATAGAAAACAGAAATAGAAAACAGAAATAAAATATTTTTCGAATACAAGTTAGCATTTAACACAAACCAAAACGTTTTGGAGAGATTTCCTCAACAAAATAAAATTGAAAAAAACACACAACCTTGTAAAGAAGCCCCCAAATCCCAATTCAACATGATCATTTTGGTTTAGATTAAAATGAATGTTTATTTTCAGTTCAGCTGTCAAACTAACTAATTATTTGCACAGCCTTGCTCACAATATTGCATTCATGATTTGGGCATATTAAAAACAACTGAAAAGGAGAAAATTTTAAAATAGGAGTCACCTTTTCTAAAAGGTGTAGAAGGCCCTCTGAGTTCCCCATCCACTCCTGGCAAATACATGAGGCAGTTATTTGTCACACAGCTGCCAGAAGTTGCACTATTCATAGGGATTTTTACTCAAGCTAGAGATAAGCAAAAAAAACTTTTAATGAAATCAGCATGAAAAATGAAACAAAACAAAACAAAAGGTTCCTGAGGCACCAAGAAATAAACTGGAATAAGTGCCAGCTAGCAAGACTTTTTCAAAACTGATTTGACTGTCACTCTTCTCAAGCATTTAAGAACACAAAAAAATCCACTCAGCTAAGTAGAACATACATTTGCACACACCTGTCTTAATTTTCTTTTATCCTACACTACTTAATTTCATGCTTTGTTGCAATAATGGTGAACAAACATTTTTTCCAATCACTCTAATATAGATTGCAGAGATGAGTTTTAACAATTTTAATTTTACTGGGCAAAAATCCAAATATTTTTTTCCAGACTCTGGGGCTCTCTTTCTTTGACTGTCATGGTTTCCTAAGGGGGATGTACAGCCTCTGATTGCAGGTCAGGCAGGCTTCACTACTTGCTCCAGAGACTGATGACTTGCATATTTAAATCATACAGTGAGTTGGATAATCCCCTTTCATAGCAAAACCCAGGGGAGGGAAGTATGTAAGAGGATACAAAGGAATCCCTCGTTAAGAACTAGCTATCTGAGGTACTTATATGTCCCCACCCCTCACTCTTATATCTGATTATCGAGGAGCCTTTATATTGACAAATCCCTTCTGGCACAGACACGCTATAATTGGGGAAGCAGGGGCGGGGGATCCTGGCCTTCAGTATTCCAGAGCCACTGGGCATCCAGCTCCACAGGCATCAGCCATCAGTCTGAGGATCCGCTTCTGCCTGACTTGCCCAAGGTCACAGAGAAAATCTGTGGTGAAGCAAGACAAAGGAAGTAAGGCTCCAGCGGGCACCACCGCACAGCGAGGGCAGCCTGTCATGCTCAGACAAAGCTTTGCAGCTTGCCATTGAGCCGAGCGATTATGTGACCCATCCCAAAATACCCTGTGTTTTCATCAGCTTTTTACACCTTTACTCTTATTCTCTCCTACACGCCAGAATCAAAAATGATTTGGTGCGTATGCAAAGATGCAATACAGTAAGCATCACTTGAATCTTCATTCCTGAAGCACAAGTCCTTTGCTATTCAGCCTAAAAATAGAAATAAGGAGAGAAAAAAAAAAAAAAAGAAAAACACAAGCTTTGAAACTTGGCAGGAGCAGCAGGAAATCATACCTTGAGTCACAGGGCACTCTCAGCATCTGTTCCAACTGCAAGCTTTTCACGCTCCCGTATACAGCCAACACAGCTACCTTCATATTCCAGTCCCCGAGACTAGCCCTGCAGATATTATTCTTTCTCTGCAATACATCTTGTCTCAAATACCTTACATATCCAACTTTCCATAATGCTGTTCATTTAGTACTGGAGAAGTGAACTAGCTCACAGGTGATGAGGTTTTGCTCAAAATATATTTGGCAAAACAGTTCCCAGTGGGCTGAAACAGCAGCTCCAACTGCATTCAGGTTTTGCAAGTGGAATTGTTTGTAACACGCACACATAAAAAAAGAAATGCTAGTTAATAAGATATATGTTTGCACTGTAACTTTCAAAGGACATCATCAGATCCTGTCCAACAAGGAAGACATAAACACATTTTTTCCTCTCGTGTTTCATGCTTTCTAATAGCTTTTACTTTCATTACAAACACTACAGTTCTGCCTGAACTGAGCACAAAGAGAATCAGCCCTTTAATCCTCAGGACAATACACATTTTCTTCACACTTTGGAAAGTAAATATAGCAGCTGGTAACTTTTAAATCCTGTGCTTTGTTATGCAAAAGATTGCAAACAGAACCATCAAAGTTAGGAGTGGAATACACTGGCTACTTTATGTAGATCATTTTCCTGCTGGTACAAAAATGTATATTTAAATACTTTTATCCAATCTAATTTTCAGAAAGATAGGAAAGAGGAAAATTGGCATTTCTGCTATCCCACACAACTGGATTAACCTTCAGACAATGTACAACAGGGTACTTCTTGGCAAAATTTTTTTTTAATAGTCAACCTTTATTTTGCCTTCCGAAACAATATCCTAGCTATCCATGTCCATGGTCTACTAACTCCCATTTATCAGAAGAATTTGGGGTGTTATGTTTGTAGTTAGTCCGTATTACAAAAGCCACTCAACAGAGACATGCCTGTGGAAATCACATTGCCAGTTCCTCCAAGATCAGTGCTGTTCCACAAAAAAAAAATCCCTCTTCCAATTAAACATATGCATAGCTCTTTGCAGACTGAGACCAAAAGAGCACCACCATGATCAAATCTGAGAAGATCATGACTGGGGACCCACATCTGCTTTTGCTACACACCTGCTGAACTCCCATACTGTAATAGAAAGCCGTATAGAAAGACAGTGACACCAATATTGCACAGACACAGGGCATTATTTGCTTCTGGATAATCTCTTTGCAGTGCTATAATTCACTGGCTCTCCTGGAATGCATTGCTCTCACAGGGATTCTTCCTCATCTAAACAAGACGAAAAATGACACAAAAATCAGACTCCATTTCACTTTTGAGTAAGCAGAATTCAACAACCAATTCCTATGCTGCTGATTACAGAAGAATGTAGTCAAGTATGTGATATCACTGATCTGCTCCTCCTGAACTCGGCAGAATCTGGATATCTGAATGAGAAAACAAGACTTGCCCCATCAGCAAGCCTTCTGCAGTCTTGGGTCTCCCAGGCCTTTGCATTTTCCATGCAGTGTATGATACCAGCCTGTTTGTGTCTTTCTGCAGGACATAGGTTTTTTGGTCCCAGACACTATAACAATGAGCATAGTCTGAATACCTAGGATTTTTTGTGCTGCTCCTAATGATAAATGACTTCCCTGCCTCAGATTACCAAGTTATGTTCTCTTCTCCCATAGCACTCTCTTGAAAGGTTATTTGGACTATGTAGTCAAAAGCCAATGAATTTATGGTAATATAATAACATAGCAAACATACATGTACAAAAGCACACATACATCCATCACATGTTCCCTCCTTTCTGTTTTAGCCAGTATGTATTGTCTTCTGGAGCAATGTATTTCAACATTTTAGGCCATGCTCTACTTCACTTAATTTCCTTTCACATATCATCCTAATAGGCAAGTCTTGAGACCCCCTGTGACTTCACCTGTGATCATACAGCACACCTTCTACTGGTGAGTCCTTGTCCAGATGACAGCCCTCAAGGAAGTCAGCTCTTCTGGAAGGGGACTTTCTGTGTTTCATCACTATTGATAAAACCAAAGCATACTTACAGCACCAAAAGAAGAAATAAGAATGATAAGAAAGCCAACCCTTTTTTCAGCTCTTTTCTTGGGCTTTGTTTTGGAAATGTTAGGCCTGGAGAACTATTGCAGGATCCATAGCCTCTTTGAAAAGTTTCACTAATGAATAGCCTAACTGTGGTGATAACTTTTCACTAAGACCTTAATGTTTCAAAGGATCTCACAGACAAAAACCAAAGAAAATTTATCTGAACAAGAGTAACAATCACCATGGGGCATCAGTGCTACTGTAATGCGATGGAGTTGCTTGACAGACTTTTACCCAGCCTGGGAGAAGATTGTAATGGCATTTTAAATGTGACAGAGCCACTATCGAAGTGAAAAGCTAATGGAAGTCGTTAGGAGCTTTTGTAGAATGATACCCAAAATGCGCTATCGTCCTTTTGCTACTTTTAATTTCATGGAAGAGCCATGTACATAAATGTACCAGTGAAGAAGGAATAACGATCCTGATTCTACCTCTACAAATACGGCTGCTACTCAACTAAATGCTGGAGGCACCTTCTATGAAAGAACATAAGCCAAAACTCAAAATACGAATTATTCCAGCTCAAAGAAATCATTTTTGCTCCTGTTGCACAGTCTCAAGCTAGAAAAGGAATACAATAGGAAGAGAGCTCTTGCAATACCATGGCATATCTCAGCACTGCAATCAGAAATGATTTATTTCAGAGAAGAGTTAGAGCCAGGTATCTGTCTATAGTGCTAGACACGAAATCTTACAGTGACCTAAAAAGGAGAGACCCTTGTCCCTTTAGGGCACAATCTCTCAATGAGCATTTCCCTTATTTCCTGTTATCCCCAGAGACAGGTCCCACTCATAAGTCACTCAAACTCCAGCTCTTCCTCTTGCTGACCCACTCATCCTCAAGACCCACAGAACCTGAGACCCACTTAGAGCCTTGCTGATTCAACATGTCTGAAAAAAAATTTCTTTGGAGACTATGGAATGAAATACTCACTTGAAAAATAATGGTCAAAAAGTAGCTTTTCTTAAGATAACAGAGAGAAATAGAGCAGGAGGAAAATGGAAGAGAAAAGGATTCCTCCTACAGGAAAGTGAGGAAGGAATTAAGAAACTGGCACCACCCTTGCAGGTGTTTAAAATCTTATAATAAATGTGTGCAGAGCCACTGATGACTTCCATGCAAGGCTTCCAAAGCTTTCCAGTGAGAAGAGGTTCTGTCTGGTGACAGTGCGAGCACGGATCAACTCATCCTATTTTTGTAAATGTGAAAGACGTATCCACACTCATAGACTTGATCCAGTCCCCCTCTCAAAGAATTTTATTCTATTGAGGGCACAGGCAGCCAAGGGCAAACAGCCTCCTAATTTAAGGCCTCACTTAAATGCTTAATTGTCCTGTCAGAAGGATAAGGGAAGTAATATCTTGCTTTTCTGATCTGGGAGCATATGTAGGTCCCAGCCCAGAGAAGCATTTTGCTCTTGGCTATTTAATTCATTCATGTGGAATTAGTGTCCTTCGGTAAGACTTTTGTTTGGATGACTTTTTTTTTTTCCCTGATAAACACTAGCAAACACAAGGATATACATTTAAGCACTCTAAACCAGTTTAATCCTAAAAGCACAATGTGCTTTAGGGAAAATAATGAGGATGGAAATACACAAACCCACAAAATCTACCAGTTGGATGTAACACACAGTAGTGCCTGGTTTCTGATGACAGTCAGAATGCAGGACTATTCATACTGCACAGCTGTCACTGTACTGAAACAATTATCCACTGGGGGAAAAAAAAAAGCCTTAATTTAGTTCTCATCGTGGCTAATAAAACTAACATTGCTGTACTAAAACACTGAAACAGCATCAATGATCCTTTCGCTTTCTTGGCTTCCCTTTCATCTGATGTAGGAGCAGAGGGCGTCTGTCCCGAGAAATCGGCAGTGACGTCTATGCTGGTAAATAACCATTTCAGAGCGCATCCCTCAGCAGCAGCTCAGCCGCCTCCACCCCTGAACTCTCCGGACGGTCCGTAGCTCAGCTGCAGCCTGCACCAGTCAGCAGTCTCCCAATTTCCAGACAGGCTTCAGGAGTCAGCAAGGGTCAGGAATCATTCCCTCCCAGTAGTTTGCATGCAGCCTCATGACTTGTGGGAATAGAGGATTTTATGATACGGATGTGGATTGTCTGTGTCAGCTGGCCTCCGTGCCAGAGAACTATGCCAGGTACATTTTGTTTACTAGAAGAGACGTAAAAAGTGCCTCCTATTAACCCAAGATCTTTAAAACATCCCACTGTAGAGTTTGTGTTTCTATGCGTAAGTGAGCCCTTGCTGTGCTGCTAGACTCTTCCCAGCCTTTTGGTCTTCTCATTTGCCAAATTGCAAAGGATATCTATATTAACTATTTCACAAATAACTCAGGGGCCTCTGTCACATACAGACAACCCGCATACAGTGGTGAGAACTCAGCAAAAAGTCAGCCATGAAAGGGTGAAATAATTCTCTCCATATATGCAGTTTCCTTTAAGCGAGGGAAAGATGTACATATATATATATTTATATATATATATCTTACATATCTAGTGCCAGCTGCCCTCAGGGAATTGGAAAAAAATCAGACCATTGGTCTTTAATAGCTGCACTCTCTTTGTAAGGTGCTCACATGCTGTGGTGAAGGAATGACATCAAAACAGCTTCAGCTTTCCTACAGAAACAGGTGAGACAGCTCAAACCATTTAACAAACGTTAATCAAGCTTCTGATTGTTCCTGTGAAATGGTTAAATACAAGCGAATTAAAATGACAGAAGAGAAGCACAAAAAGGTCAAAAGATGCTTCTCAAGCTTTGTAGCAAACTAATGACA
This sequence comes from Rhinoptilus africanus, assembly GCA_013400135.1. NCBI lineage: Eukaryota > Metazoa > Chordata > Aves > Charadriiformes > Glareolidae > Rhinoptilus > Rhinoptilus africanus. The sequence goes on from VXBO01008333.1 coordinate 132,195, forward strand.
AACATGGAAAATAATACAGAAAACCAGATTGCTCCTTTGCTCAAACCACTACTTATAGCCCCATCCAGGAATGGGAGAAGACTAAAAATATTAAATCTTTAGAGGAATGTTTAAGGAACTAATATACTGTAAAATACTAAATGAATGCATCAAGTTGCTTTTATACTCCCTTGCCTCAAGCAGCTTAGCACAAATAAAATTTGATGTTAATCAGTCCTAACAGTTTTCACAGAAACAGAAAACCTATTATTTCCTCTGGCTACAACTAAAAAATTTCCCTACTGTTTCATTATTCATACTTGAAAATTATCTCTTGTACCTATAATTTTATATTGGTGTTGACCTGGTGTTTGCCTCTCTTGACCATTTAGCACATTTAACCTGTTACTGACAGAAGAATCATAATTGAATTAAAAGAGTTTTTTTGCATAATAAAGTACCTACTACCATGGAAATACAAACAGATATTAATGTTTTTTTCTATGTAAAAGAAGCTGAATGATGAAAAAACACAGAAAAAAATGGAATTATTACAATGGTATTTTCCAGCCAATAACAGATTCTTAGGCACTAAGCAGATATGTGCTTGTAATAAGCTACAAAAAAACACTGTAAAATGAAATGGGATGTATTGGCAATGGGTTCCTTTTAGAATTAAAAATGATTCAGAAAGCGAAAATATTATCTAGAACAAAAGTAAAACAAATCTGTTCATCTTAAGAGCTGATTTCAAAATGTTTCAGTTGTCTTCTCCCTACTAACAACAATTTTTCTTCACGCTTCACACAAGATTTTTCGCATATGTTTTAACCACCAAAAAAAAAAAATCACGCTATTCAAACTTCAAATGCTATGCAGCAGAAAATGTTATTGACAAATGTAGCGTGACACAGTGAATAGAAAATTGATATTTTTAATCCATTTGAGCACGTTTTTTATTAGTGAATGCCAATATGTTGGGTAAAAATCTTGAGCCTGTTCTTCAACTCTTACATGGTAAAGCTCTGCCTTTATGGAAAGGTTCTGCAGTCAGATATGGAAGAGACTGACTCCTGCATCTCTCTAGAGCCTCTGAAGTCAGTAATGCCCACGAGGTGCAAAAGTTTCCATACATCTAGAGTCAAGATCTGTGTACAGTTCAGGTTGCCTCAGAAAAGTGTGGTAAAATGTTATTACATTTTATTTACATCATAGAATCGTTTATGTTGTAAAAGACCTTTGAGATCGTTGAATGCAACAGTTAACCTAGCACTTCGAAGTCCATCACCAAACCATGTCCCTAAGCATCACATCATGTTCCCTTCAATCATGAGATGCCCTCTATTGCCACAATTAAACACATAGCCCTGTATCTATGCAATTCTGTGAGGTTCGGCTCTGTACAATGGCAATGCCCTCGTTTCTGGGAGACCTGTCTGCTGATTTGTGCAGGTCTGGAATACAAGGCAGCAAGAGCGCCAAATGGCAGCCAAACGTAAAAAGACTTGCAACTGAGCCTAAAAAAAAGCATCATCCAGGTACAGCCTGGTAGCTGTGCAAGGCTGCCAGCCAAAGATGACACTAAAACACAGAATGAGGCAAGGAAACAATCAAAGAAAATAAATAGAATGTACAGGGAAATAATGCATTCGCTTCTCGATTTACTGAAAGAAACTTTCCCTTGCATTTTGGGACGGTTGCACATAAAGTAGAAAGAGTAACTCCATAATGTCATTTGCATCTGCACTTCTGAAGAGGTGAATGTGTATGAAATGTATAAGGCAAATGTGCATGAAGTGAATATTGGTCCCCCTAGAACAGCAGCTATTAAAGTGGATTACAGTGGTGCAGCAAGAAGGGAATTTGACAAAAAAGAGGAAATAAGTCATTTAGTCTTGGGAAAAGAGGAGAAAACAGAAGGCAAGGAAAAGCAAAAGGCAAGGCAAGGAATAAAACTGATGATGAATATTTTGGCTTTATACACATGTACCTAAATATATACATAAAACTTAAGATCACAATTCACCAAGCATACTGTCCACCCATTTCAATTCACATGCAAACCATCATCCCTAGGCTGCTCCCACTGTGACATTGGCTAGAAGATGTGTGAAGGTGACAGATGGAGTGTACCAAGGAGTTCAGAAATAGCGTGAGGTTTTTAGATGGGACAATACTGGCATAAAAAAATGGCTCTCTTTTTTTCCAGCAGATTTTAACCATTGACATGAGTTATTCAGACATTAAACAAGTAGAAACTTTGAATACAGGGAACATAATATATGAAGTAAGCTAAGTTACAGAGTCTCTTGTTTCCTCCAGGCCAAGTTCTGAGGGACTGGGAATACCCCAAATACTTGTGAGCATCACACAATGAAGCTAACAGATACCACCTGGCCATGCCTGAGCACCCTACAGGAAGCCAAAATGTCAGTGAAACAAAGCCAGAGAAGCAGGTAAGAGTAAGATTTTGAGTGATCTACTCAATAGAAAAGTTGCCTTTGTGCTAGTGAGAGTTGGCAATGGGGACAGTCATCCCCTTGATAGATCCTACCAGCCAAACAGAAAATAACTTGGCAGCAGGATTTCCAGGATGAAAAAACCCAAAAACTAAACAATGTCACCTTCTGTTATCAAGAGGAATGAGCAGCTCCTGGTGCACTAGAAGAAAGGAAAGAGGCTGGCCTGTGCCTGTCTGTGAAATTTTTAGTCACTGCCATTCGAAATGCTAAAAAAAGTCAAGGTCCTGAATGCACCGACAGGGCATGCAACACCCTTCCTTCTCTAGCCCTGGATTTTGCTCCGTGTGTTCAAGGTCAGATCCAATATGGTGCAGATAGTCAACCCTGGCTCAGGCCAGGAAAACAGCTAAGTCATGAGGAAGAGCCTCATCAGGACCTCTGTCCTCCTTGTTTGCTCAGCAGCTGTATTTCAGCTCTGGCCCTTGCCCTGGGCTCCTGCTTGAGCTATGCTGCTGGACGTGTACCTTGCTGACCATGACCTTGCCTTGCTGACCTAATTTCCTGGTTGACTATCAACTTGCCTCACTACTATGGACCCGTCTGGCAGTCACTGGACTGTTTGATGAACCTCATTTTGGTCTTCTGAGTCAACTGAGTCTGTGTCCCCGCTTGAGAGACCACTGTCCTTCTTGCCTTGATGTCCCCTCATCTCATTTTCCCTTGTGAAGCAGCCCACTCTTGGTGCTCTCTGACATAAACAACCATTAAATGGTAAGCTAACAACTTCAACGGGGGACAATCTGTCCTGAGATCCAGAAGGAACCATTTGGGTGGGCAGCTACTGTGTTCCTACCCACCACAGTCCTGTGATCTACTCTGCAGGTCCTCTCCTTCTTCCACTGCATTTGTAGCAAGAGTACCTCCAAGTTCTGAAAGCTTATAAGCAACTGTTTCACACAATATTTTTTGTGTTAAGAACCAGAGTAAAATAAGGCAAAAATCAGCCTCCTTACGATAATCAAGGAGTAACAGGTCCACTTTAAAACAGTTAATTCCTTGAATGTTTCCTGTTTGTAAAGTGCCTCTGAAAGGTCTAAAGCCATCAACAGGTGAAATTTAGGCTGTCCCAATTTGGAACATTATGGTTCAGGCCTACTAAGGGCAGAAAATCCCCTGCTAAAGAGTGGTGTGCCTGGAAACTCACAAAAGGAGAAAGGACAGAGAAGAATTCAAGGTGAACCATTTGACCAGGAGAAAGGCTACAGATCAAGGTCATTTTCTGTGTCCCTCTCCTCTTCTCATGAAAACACTTAGATAAATGGATACCATGACTATCAATCAGTTTATGCTATCCACCAGATCATCAGGTAGGACTATTGACCTGTATATTTTAAGTTGTAAAATCAATAAAAGAGAGGAAAAAAAAATGGCAATAGAAAGAAAAATTGCAGCATGAAAATCTGAGCTGCTGAGCATACTATTTCTCAGGCTATCTTTGTTTGTGTATTCACGATCAGTGATATAATATACTTCTCACAGTTTCTTCACAGCTTAAGATTTCTCTGGGTGACAACGTTCTCAAAAAATATGTAGTCCTGACATTTAGGAACTTCAGAGTAGATATTAAAGCAATACTGAACCTCAAATTGCAGGTTCAACTTGCTGAATAGAACTGTTAGAGAGAAATACAGATGAATCACACTCGTACTGGATATAATGAAAACAGGCATTTGCATGGTGGTGATCACCGACTTCAATGAAAGTACAGGCATTTACACTAGCTGAGTGCCCAGCCTTGACATATACCGAGATACAGTAAACACAATTTCATACCTGGAAGGTTTGTGAGCATTGACTAAGGTCCTGGTCCTCAGCTGAAGAGCTATGCTGATGCATCAGCTGAGACTCTCAACCCCATGTCTTTTGTCTGAGTACAACCCAAACTGTTGTTATACGTCTATATTTCTGTCAAATGACCCTTAATTTCCTAATCTTCTTGACTATAACCATTGTGAACAGTTTCTATAGCGCTGGATAAGGAGGGCCTTATCCAGAAGCCTTTACTCATGCAGAGATAACAGATTAGTTCTGAGAGGAAGGTGTAAAACCATACTTCAGATGCATGTCCAACATCAGACATTAAAGGGTATAATTTGTCATTTTTTACATTAGTAAGAATATTCGTGCAGGATCTATAATTAAAACTAAAAGAGATGTCTCCTCCTTTTGCCAGCAGCTGTGTTACATCAATTAAATGGGTAAATAAAATCTTTCCCCAGAGGGGATATCACGTGACCCTCTATTGATTAAGACTGCAGTAGAACGTTATTTGCAATCTTATTGCATAATGGAAATCAGGAGGTAGCTGTCATGGTTTCAGAAGACAAATTGCCGCTATCTTAGACAATTCATAGGCCTCTTTCCTTCTTGCTGCTCTTAATTCACAGTTAATGCATGTCTTACAAGGCTTAGTTTCTTAAATCAGTCTATGGCACTGAATTCAACTCAAAACTGGATGTAAGCGGTAGTCTATGTGGCCCTGCACTATGATGGGTATTAAAGTGACCGTTCCATCTATCATTACTTCAGAGCTATGCATTATTTAATAGGGTAACACAACTTCAAAAAATGATGTGAAATTCAAAATAGGCACCTCCCGCAGCATGCATGATTGTTTCCAGGAAAGATAGGCCTCCCCCACCAGGCAGGGCTCCAGAGGTGCTCTCCGTATAGAACATTTTTAAGTCTTAGTTTTGTGTACTCAATTTTCAGTAGCATACACTGGAACAAGTCCACTACTCTCAAACCTATGCAGTCAGTGCAGTTAGGGGTCAGTTTTGAGACTGTAATGAACCACAATCCAGCAGACACTTTGCTCCTCCACTGAACTGTAAATCCAACACTATGCCCTTCATGGGAGAACCAGAGGGAAGGAGAAAAATCTCCCTTTAAATGACTGAAACACTCTTTGCCAACTTGATAAACCTTCAAAAAAAGCGCCAGTCTTTCCTTACTTCTAATCAATATCTCAGTTGCAACAATTAGAAAACACGCACAACACTTTTCAAAGTACATAACAGCAATATTTAACATGACCAGAACCTTCTCCACCAAAGTCAAAGAAATGGTCTTTAAGTGGCCTTCCGTGGTTGTGACATTTTACGACACAAGGCAAGATTTCTGAACAGAAGGAACAAGTCTGAATAACAGGGTGTGGTAGGACAGTAGTAGAGTCAGACAAAAGTTACAGTCATTCCATGTGTAGAAAAAAGTGCTCAACTTCCCATCACCTGTTTGCTATTGCACCAGATTAAAAATTAAATGTCTGCTGCCTGATCTGTTCCAGCTAAGTTGATTGATTAGAATGTGTTCATCTTCCCCTCTAACTTAGGAAGTTTAAAAGTGGCAGGTTTGCTTTTCCATTATTTATAACACTAGAGCTGAATAAAGCACATGGAAAGAAATGCTAGTAGAACTATTGTCCAAAAGTAATGTCTCACAAAGCGATAACAAAGTCTGGGGAAAAATATCACCTTGTGAAAAATATGGAGGAGGTTAAGATTTCAAGGAAATCAAAGATATTTCAGTATACTTGATTTGGCTAGACATGCACATCAATAGCATTAGATTATTACTAGCATATCTTCCTATTTAAGGAAATTATCTGGTCCTCCTACAAATGGATTTCTGCTTAAACCTTATATGTCATTCTCCAGGAAATTTGGGAAATCAATCTCAACCTAGTCTTGATGAGTATAAACGCTCAATATGGAGTAAATGTGAGTAGTAAAAAAATAAGGATACAAATCCCTAAAGAATTAAAATGCGCTCTGGTTGTTCAGGACTTCAAAAGAGGCATTTGGCACCTTAAATTAGGGTCTGCAATCATTGCTCTTTTTTTTTTCCTTTGCTTTGAAAGGGCAAACAAGTCATTTCAGATTTCTGAATCTAAAAAACTCCTTTCTTTCTTGAAGGTAACACAGTAAAATCAGCTCACTTATTTCATTGTGCCTGAAATATAAAAGAAAGATATAAAATGTTCCTTACCTTAAAAAGTCTTAAAATATTTGCAACCATAATGGAGACAGAACTTGCTGCAGCACCTATCACACCTGATATCTTGTCTGGCTTAGTGAAAATAGGTGGGTCGCCGTTAGCACACTTCACGTCTGAACCATCTTTTTCTATCAATGCTTGCACAAATGTTAAGGATTGCTCCAATGCATAAGTGTCCCTGGAACACGTATCAAGGATCCGGACACCTAAGGTGATATTGGCAAGAAGATCAGGGTCTTTATTAATCTGATCGATTGCATACAGCATTGCCTCTAGTCTGTGGATCCCTTTCTCCTTCTTGAGCTCCCCACAAGGCACCCCTCTATCCCCTTTTGCATGGACGGGGAACAGTCCTCCCAAGATGATGTCCCCATCCAGTCGGATGGAGTGGGCATATTCCTGGCCGTGAGTTCTTTGCATCAGAGTGAGTATCCAGTAGAATTTGGCTGTTAACAGGAAGAAACAATGGCAGGAAACTAATCGTTTTCCTTCGTATACCATTTTCTCTGAAGACTTTGTTGCTAGCCAGTATCCAGATTTTCTTCTTGCTAAAGGATGAGGTTGACCATTTGAAGCTGCACTTTCTGGAGGCTACCATCAGTGCCCAGTAAGTAATATAGAACCATGTGGTAGGTAGAAAAAGTATCTCAGCAGAAGTACATAAAATGTGTTTTACAAAAGATGTCCACTGATGTCATGGGTTGATGAGCTTTTCCACGAGGTGGTTTTCAATTGCTCTTAACTGATGGTGAAGTGTAGGGTAGTATCTCTGGTCCTGATGCTAAGAGGAGGTCAGTAGCTCATGTCCTTGTATTTTGCCCTGCAGCTGAGGTACTTCTGAAAAAAACAGTGAGAAATACCATTGAGATCAGCAGTTTTTCACTTGTCACACAGTGTATTTACTTTTGAATATGAGTTACATTGCCTGGGTTTTACTTTCGATATTCTGCACGGGAGTAATTCTTGGCCTTCTGTGAATTTGAACACCTGGCTGCACTGCACTACAAGCCGAGAAATTGATCATACCAGCAGAGCAAAAGCCAAATCAGGGGAACTAAACTTAGCTTGGTGCTCAGATACCAACCAGTAATTCGTATTTACCTTCACATTGCGTGACATCCAGAAACAGATTTGATCCGTAACACATTGTATTTTCTGTTTTGCTGTATCATTCTGTTCCAGCCTACACGAGTGCAATAACCACTTACACGCTCACGCACGGAGAGGTTCCATTCCTGACAATGGAGTAATCAAGGCTCCTGAATTTAAGTACGCTCTTCAGCCGCTGCAGTACAAGCACATTCAATTCATTTGGATATTAAACTGATTATTTCTCCAGTGGAATTCACTTCTTTCTGGGCTTACTATATATCTGAAATGCCTTCCAGATAATTTCTAATACTAAATTACTTTCATGAAAAGGTAGCTGATTTCTTAAGCAAAGAGAGCACAATGTATTCTGTTAGGAAACCAGCTGAATATCCAGCATTCCCTTTCCAACATTTCATTTGAGCTGAGGTCCAACATTAACAAGATCTCTATTATTTGCTTGCATTTTGACCAGATTAAATATGAACAGTGTTGTGCCCCCACTGACATCTGGAGAAGTCCCACTGATTTTAACGAGATCAAGATTTCAGCCTACATATCTAAACACTTGACTGAATGTTACAAAAATTTCCAAATTGCCCACTTTAATTCTCAGGTGAGCGAGTAGCATTTATTTATTTCACTGTTTAACAAAATTACACATGCCTGAATTAATTTCTAGACCTCTGAGGAGAAGAGAGAGGGAATTAATTTGCCTTAATACTAAATAGGCACATGGTGGGCAACTGCAACTGAGGCAGTCTCTCAAGGCACCTTTTATAGGCTATGGAGAGCAGTGGATGTCCGAGGGTGCAATTCACTGGATCCTTTTCTTCAAAAAAAATTCTTATTTATTATGAAATTAATCACACTGAACAAGTGCCTACCTCACTCCCTATAAAGAAAATGCAGGCAACAGGCTCATCTGTAGATATCTGCTTTGTCCCTAGTGATCTGACTGGTTCCTACCAAAAATATGATCAGATTAGAAGACAATTTTAGACAAAATTAGAAGTCAGTTATAGACAACTATATTGTTTTTCAAAGATATTTTGAATTATTTTCCACAAGATTTTTATATATTATCTGGTAACAATACTCAAAATGTGGTTTTATACTGCTTTGAAATGATCATCCTCTTCTTACATTTATTTTGTTACATGTTTTTTCCCCAAATGATACTACGAAGCTCACAAAAGCTGAAGAAGAGTTCTTAAATGGTGGCTATTCGAAGACCTGTGAAAAAAAATCACAATGGAAAGTCTTCTATTGAATCTCACTGTGATTTGGTATCTCACTGTGATTTGGTAACAGAGCAACGAGTTGAAAATAAAGCATGTTTAATGGGTGTGAATAAAATCACTGCAATCAGGAACAGCAGCACACAAGACTTGCGGTGCCTCTTAACATTTAGTTTTGCTTGAATTGGGCCCAGGGTTGAATCTAAATGAAACAAAATCTGTGACAGTTTATGTGATAATCCCATCGTTCTCCTTTGGCTCCTTCTGGGCACACAGTTTACAAATCTGACCAGGCTTTGGCCCCATGAACTGAACTCAGGCTCAGTCACAAAGGGAGGAACTTGACTGTCTATCACCGAGTGAGTTGATTCAGCCCCATGGGATGTTTCTTCTCTGCCCACGCTACAGAGAAAAGATTTCATTCACTATTAACTAGACACAAATGTCTGCTGTCTTGAGTACCTTAGAAAAACACACTGAAGGGTTCAAAATAGTAAAGACTAAAAGTTGTAGCAATTTCCTTTCTGGTTCCACAATGAACAACCAACTCGTTAGCCTGTGCATGTATGTACAATCCATACAGGAAGCAGTCCTCTGACGGAATAAAAGATAAGCCTGCTCTTATTTAATGCTGTATGGAGAACACGAAAGCACCGCTGAAAAAGTGAAAACATTCATGAAGGAAAGAAATGCTGTTTTTTCTCTTGCTCAGCCTCAGGTCAATTCCTTACAGCCAAAGAATACCCAGAAATTAAAGCAACTGTCAGTCTTTGTGCAAACAAATAGTGATGAATTCAACAATTGCAACCCAAATTCCAACAACAATGGAGCAGCTACGGTGAGCCCAATATCCTCCCTCCAATAATTTATCTGGAATGGACTGAAAGCCAAATGACTTGATAATAAGCATTTTTCAACATTATAGTCTACATAAGCATTAATTGCTCTGCCACAGCTTGCATGTTGTCCTGAAAAAGTATACTTCTTTGCTGCAAGTGTCCACAGCTTTTCTATAAAACAGAAATAAAATTTTAAAATGTTCTTTTTAAAAATTTAAGACCTTTTAGTCTTTTTTTTATGTTACCTAAGAAGTAAAAGCTTCTATTGCGCTGCCTAATTTATTCATGCCACACTGCTTTTCATATATTGATTAATATTAATTTTTACAGAATGTTGTAAGCCTGCGTAGCTTAGCAGAAAGCATCTGATCTACACGAATTCCATTTTTATCAATGAATTTTAGTGAAAAAGCACGGGCCTCTGGGCTACAAAGCCTGAACGAACTTTCCTCATGTGCAGAGATTTCATTTAAAGTAAAATGCTGTCCTTTTCCAATTGACCACAAAAGTCTGTATTAATGCAAATATATTCTCAATTTGACAGATTCCTCACTGTAGTAGCTGGTGTTCAGTAGAAACATGACTTCCAAGCAGAAATTCACACCTTTCCCCAGCACAGTCCAAGAGTAAGAACACCACAAAGCCTCTCTTCCAGTCACTTTGGAATACGTGCTTTTCTGGGGTTTAATTCATTAAACATATCTGGCATTATCAGAACATACTGCTATTTTTAAAGTCTGTATTTCAGCACAAAACTCCACTTGTTCTGCTAGAATATATATTTTTAAACCTAAGGAGGCGGGGTACTGCAAGACAGGGGACATGGAAACTTCTGCATGTAGCGTCTGGTTCTGAAATTACTTCCTTCATCAAATCATTCAGCTTTATGAGACATGTGGTACTCAAGGATGGGTATTTTGGTACCACGTTGCCAAAATCAGTGCATCGGCATTTTCCTGGACCGGTCGCTATTCCAACCACAGACTCACTGCATTGAGAGATGGGCTCATTACGGTAGTTCTTTATGTTAACAAACAGGTCTAAATAACAAGCCGAGAGTGACAGATAAATAATAAATATAGGCAGTGTCCCTATTTTGGTAACGAGGTTCCTGAAAGAGGCATCTTCAGCTGGCACTGAAGTCATGGCTGAAATCATATTGAAAGGTTTGATATCTTCATCTGGAAATATTGCTTAAAAAAATCTCACATTAGAGACAGCCGCAGGAACAAGGACTACTCTCCGCAGCACAAGCAGGAAAACGTGTTCACTGAACTTCATGGAATATTTTTTAATTGACGTTGCCTGTCAGACTCACACAAACCTGTTACTGAGTGACAACACAAAGCTATGTAGTGTGAGGGGTGGTGAGAACATCTGAGAAAAAGTACTTTTGTTTGAAGCCAAAAAATTCATTTGCCATTGCATTTGAAGCGCATTTGAACTGCACTAAAATAAAACAAAACCAATATTGTGTGAAATTTTAGGGTGAAAATCCATTACTGCTTTCATAAAACGTCAGGTTGTCCAGTCAATGCAAAACTGATGTGGTTTTACTGAATGAAAACAAAATAATAGCATCTTCCATTATGAAGTTCTGAGGAAAAAAAAAAAACGTAAAAGTCTGCTTATTTTGACTTTCTACTACTGACGTTACTTCTGAACTATCAAATAGGAATTATCTTGCTAATGTTCTTTTTAATGTTCATAAAAGTTGGCTCTTTCTCCTGCACAGCATTCAGCGACGAACAAATAGCTGAATCTCCACATAGAGCAGGTAAAGAGTTGCCACCTGCATACAGCAGCCTGACATATATAGAAGATTAATGGGTTTTGCTGACAACAGAAGGGAATTTGAAAAACCTTAGGCCTTGACATCGCAACTCCTAACTTGCAGGAGAATTCCTCCCTGATGTAAGTAGTCTTATCTACCTCAGCTCTTCTGGAATGATTTGCTGTGCCCCTGCCACAGAGGTAACCTTTACACAATAACCAGGGCTTCAAGGCGAGTCACCCTCAGCATCTCGTTTACAGGAACTATTTCCTCCTGGTGCACCGTGAGAGAAATGTCTCCACTCAACCTGATCAGCTTCTTTTTAAATACCCCAGAGCACCTGCCTTCACGTTCCACCCTGAAAATACCCATTTTCAAAACAAGCTGCCCTGCTAAAAGCCAGCACAGGTCCTTCTGCCAGGGTGAGACTAGCAGGAGCTTATGATTTTTAAAAAGGAAACAGCACCAAATATTTTCCTCTGCCCTTGCCTGGTCTCGCAGCCAAATAAACCCCATCCATATTAACACCTTTGGAGTTGGTTTCACCGCTGGTCTGGCAAGTGATGATCAAGGAGATTTTCCCAGACAGCCTGGGAGATCTTTCGCTGTTGTTGTTTGCGCTTTACCCTCTTCCCACCAGACCCCCGCTGCCCAGCCGGCACAGNAGCACTCTGCACGCCGTCCATCACTCCGCGTATCCCGCCCAGCGCTCCTCGCTCCGCACACCCCTCCCAGCACTCCGCACCCCGCGCATCCCGCCCAGCACTCCGCACCTCGCACCGCGCTCTCACCCCCTCCCCTCCCCGCCCCGCCGGGAGCAAACACCCGGCCACGCACCGGCTCTCCCTGCGGCTCCTCCGTGCGTTTCCCGGCTGCCTTTCGGCTCCTAGCGCATGCCGGCACCTTCCTGGGCCCCAGGAAGGGCTAGCGCAGCCCGCCCGGCCCCGGCCGGCCCCGCCCG
>VXBO01008333.1:147262-185549 GCA_013400135.1 Rhinoptilus africanus
GCTTTTTGTCCCGTCCCCGGTTTCGGCGGGCAGCCCGGGTGCCGGGTGGAGGAATTCTCCTGTTTCCCCAGGCGCCGGGGAGGTTTCGGCAGCGCGGGGCCACCCCGGAGGGTAAGGAACACCCTCGGGAGCGCTCTGCCGGAACAGTCTGGAAGTTCGGTGCCCTCCTGGGAGGCTCCCCCCGCCCCAGGGCCGTCCCCCGCCCGCCCGGGGCTGCTGCGGGGCGCAGGGCACCGGCGGGGCCGCCGCCGCCGCAGCCTCGGTGAGAAGGTTCCACCTGGAGGGCGCTGCCCGCAACTGCACCCGCGGCCCCGCCCGGCCCAGCCCCAGGCCCGGGGGGGTGAGGGGGGGCTCCAAATTCCAGGGTCTGAGCTGGGTGGCCGGTTCGTCATGCCCCCGACAGGAGCCGGACCTTTTCCATCTTCCCGTTTCGGAACTGCTCTCCTTAATAACAACTACTATTTTCCTTTGCTTTGCCCGGAGTTTTCTGTCGGTCTTCGAATATCGGTGCTGGAAGGAGGAAGAATTCCAAACGTGCTCTAATATATCCAACCAGTGCTTCCATGATTGTCTTTGTCACATGGTCCTGCTTGGATATATGTATTAGAGGTCAGCCCCAGGCAAGCCACGGGACTTGGCAATATCTGATGAGATAATCTGATGAGATATCTTACAGAGATAATTTTTTACTATTAGAAAATGGCACTGGGAAATTGGCCAGGTCTTAGAATATATGAACTCAGGTTTGTATTTGTTTTTTTTTTTCTCAAAACCTTCCATGCAAGAAGACTGAGGAGCCGTGATTTCAGTGATCTTATGATAGAAATCTGGACTATAGCCCCACAGGTTCAACCCTGATGTTCAACCATGAGTAAAGTTCCATTTGAAAGCAGAGATCCTCCTTAAAGCCCATCAGGAAAACAAGCCATCAGTAGCATTGGACAGACTGATTTCTAACCTCATTTACACTCTGTTGCTCCAGCAGCTTAACAAAAGCTTCAGCAAAGCAAAACCAAGTGACTTCCTGAGGGCACAGCCGATGCTTGAACTCTTCTGTAAATCTTGCAGCTGGAGATGCAGGATGAGATCAAAAGACTAGGATAAGGAAACCTCCAATGTGTTTCCAGCTTGGCCACCAACCTGAATGAAACCTGTTGCCTCTCCCTCTCCCCCCCAGAGCACTCTCCAGAGCACACTTTGGGCGGCAGTGGGACTATATCTTATTATGTATGTTTACAGTGAGTAGCACAATGGCATTTAGGTGGCAGCATGATAAATAAATGCATAACCAGTGAGATTTGTGCTGTGCTTTGACTAAATGGAAGCAGAGAGAATAAACTGNTGAGAAGCTTTACATGAAAATGGTCATTTGGTGAGAACAGATGACACAAAAGAGAGGCAAAATACATCCTGTGAGCAGGATGCCTTCTGATCAAGCCCAACGGCAGCTAATGTCAGTTTGTGCAGAAGACTGTCAGGACCGGTGACAAACACTACCTGCACAACTAACTCGGGGCTGGGGGGAGAGAAATGGCGTTCTGGAGACCGAGCTGTCTTAAATGACCCTTTTTCGAGTGAGAAGTTCTGATTCTCACAGAAAGCGTCCTACATGTTAGGAGCCTGGCACGGACTAAAGGCCATAGTAAAATGTCAGGACCACGGAGAAACGGCCTGAGAGGCTTCGGTTTTAATTACTGCACCTACAACAAACACTTGCTCTAAACACCTCTTTAAAGCCAAGCAAAACCCAAATGCATCAGTCCATCTCCATGCCTCTATTTTTCCTACCCAGGAGATGCTGAACATCCATGTATCCGAGCAGTGGTTTTGGCAGAGCAGTTCATGTTCCAACAGCACTATTCCGTACCCACACTCACTGGTACAGTTTTTAATGACATTCAAAGGGGGCTGAATATTTGTAACTTTGAAATAGCATGAAAACTTTGAAACAAACACCCTGAGTTCTGGGTGGTGGTTTTTTTATTGTCACCTGAGTGATAGAAATGCAACTTTCAGTTATTCAAACATGAGACTTGAACCTACTGAGGCAATAAAACCACTTGAATAAATACTTTTAGGTGAAGGTCTGCTGATTAATTGCCATCAAGGAATACAGAGCCATGAAATCCACGATTCCCATTAAACTGATACTGGATTCTGAGTTGTACTTTGGAGCATGAGTGTTGGAATTTTTCAAGGAAACATAATCACTAAAAAAAGAACTTGACACTTGTGTGTTTTGTGTGCACTCCTCTAAGAGTAATATTTCTTGACAAAATTTATTGCACGGTGAAAAAAATAAAAGGTGAAGAAAAGGCATTTCACAGTAGTAACTATGACAAAAAGCATTATCCGGAGGCCAAAGAAAGTGTGCAATCATCTGTAAAATAGAACATACCTTTGGAAGGCCCCGACTGTGACTTATTTCAAATAAAGTTTTCAGCAGTGAACAAGGGATGTCAAAGCTTCAACTATAAAAAGGAAGGTAGCCATCATGTAGGAAAGGTAGCGCAGTTTCCGGGGAAGATATTTTCAGAATCAGAATACTTTCAGTAGCTAATTTCCAAATGTGTCTAACAAACTCGAATATGTTAGAAGATTTTTAGCAGTTGGAACTCATCTCTCTGCCAGAAGGATCAGCACAAGAACACCGTTCTGTAACTGTGTTTTTGAATCTCGACTTTCAAGGGGCAGCAGGAAGTGTCTGCGTGGCTGGGGGGGGGGCAAGCTGGGGCGGGCAACAGGCAGGGGCACGTCCTCCGTGAAAGACGCAGTCCCACAGCAGCCAAACAATGGAGCAGAGCAGGTCTGGTGGCATCAACCAAAGTTATCACATCCCAGTGATAGCTAGACAAATCACAGTGGTGAGGCAAGGCTGAGGTCAAGCCGGGAAGTCAAGCTGGAGGATCAGGATCTTCATCAAAGAGGCACAGACATGGTGCAACAGCTCAGGAAAGGGCAAAGAAGGAGCACTGGAGGTTAAAAAAGCTCCCAAGTGACACTGGGGAGTCCAAATGAGATTTCTTACAGCTTTCTCATGAAGCTCTCTCCTCAGCAGCCTGGCCCAAGGTCACACCGTGTCACAGCTAGGCTTGAGCACAGGCTGCCAGACCCACTGGAGCAGGGCAGGGCTCTTGGCTCTCACTTATATCCTGGTCGGGGTCTGTGTCATATGCTCTTACATCTCCTTCTTCTGCACGGAGCTACAGGATGACAGCGACACATCTGTCCTGAGCACTGTCATAAAACCTGATAAATTTTCTTAATGCACAGCATAAGAATATGCCTCTCAGTGTGATTGAAATCGGAAGGAGGCCCATCTGGAAGTTAGAAATGGTGGACTCATACTAAATTTAAGTGAAGGATATAGTATATTTATGAATCAAATGCAGTGTTTCCAAAATACAAGTGGATGATGAGCCTGCAAAATCCTCTCCCACACATGTCAGACCGTTGAAGTCAGCAGAGACAGTTGGGAAGCAACATAATATTTGCTAAAGAGAGAAGAGACTCGATCCTAATTAACTAAAAATTATAACGCCCACAGAGGGAGATATGCATTGTTATACTTTTATAATGGGGACAGTCTCCACTAGCACGTCCTCTAGTATGATGGCTGTGGGGTTTTATATCTATATTTAATAAATATCTATATCAGTACTAAGTTCTGCAGCTTCTAACACCTTAGCCTTTCATTTTGTCCTTCACTAAAGGAAGAATGAAACCATGTTTAAGAGTGCCTTTCATTCTAAGCCACGTTACAAAAACTGATAAAAAGCTATATATAGTGATTACTTCACTGGCCTTTGAAATGCTGACATCTTTGAGGTGAGGTACAAAAAAGGTTTATAATCAGAAAGTAAAGCCACATTACCTTTTCAACACGTAAACCGTAACCTTTCCTCTTAAACGACAGCAGATGGACACAGCTATTTTCCATGAAAAAAATCTTTGCATTTATTTACCCTTCCAAAGAAGTTATTTGCATACAATATCATTTGCCAAACAACAAATGGAGCCGATCATGCTCTGCCTTGTTCCAGCCACTTTGTAGGCTGTTGACAAAATCCTCTGAGGTTAGCAGTGCGTGGAAATAGCTAATATTCAAGTCTGGTGCTGCCATCATTTTTGTGGACAGCAGAATTAGTCAGAAGACTGTTTTCTAAACTAAGTGCGCAAAATGACCTGTATACTCCCTAGATAAAAAATGTACTCAAGGCTTGATATAAGGTGAACTCAATTCTACTTGTAAGACTGCCTATGAGACAGCCAGAAAACAAACCATTAATCCATCGTCTAGAGTTCAAGGTATTTCACTGCAAAGTCAAACATTTCTTTTCATGGCTTGTTGCAGAAGCAATAGAGTTGCAGCTCTAGGAATCACCAAAATTGTGAATGAAGACTCACTTGAAGCAATAAAATGCCTTGCTTAAATGCCATTGTAAGTTTAAATGTTGCAAGACCCATCCTCAAGCAGCAGGGAGAGCATTTTGAAAAGGCTCTGAGAATTCCCCTAAAGCCATGGCATTCGTACAGTGTCCATAGAGGCAGCAAATATATGTCCAGCCCCATATTTGGCCTGAGGTTATTCTCTGAGTGCATATGTAAACTCACAAGAATGATATTAAGTAGATTACGGTGTCACTTCATGTGCCCAGACCCATAACCTCGCAGCAAGCAGGTGAACATGCCCTAATTAGCTGTTGTTCCTAAAACGGTTCTTTAAGAATCATGTAAATATATTGTTGGGTTCTTAGTCAGAAGACATTAAAAAGGAGGTGAGTTTTCTTGGGCAAAATACCCAGGTGGTCAGGATAGATTCTCAAACATCTAAAATGTAAACTCTTGAATTTATTTCTCTAGGCTCCCTGTGTAAATGCAAAATATGGAAATGGAAAGAAATAGCTACTCTTTCCAGGCAGTGAGTCATCTGATATTACCATAGATGTCTAAATAGAACATGTAAATCATGCCTGAGAAGTGTCTTTTTCTCTCCATGGACTATAAAAAGAGTCTAGACAACTGGCTCAGATGTAAATGTCTGCATGGTAGATGATGGAAGTGAGGTGGGGTATATCCACCACTGGAGCACGGGAAGACGCAGACAGCAAAGAAAGCAGGTCAGGCTCAGGTTCTGAGAGCACACACCACCAGTTCCTGACTAGTTTTACTCCTCGTTATGTCTCTTGTGGTGGTAGGTAATACTCCAGCACTAATGATTCCTTTCTCTTCCCTTTCCTCACAGTAAGTTGCTGACAAATATTCAAAATGGTCTTAAGAAATAGATAACTGTGTGCCAAGTATTTAAAAGTGAAAAAGCCTTAGAAAAAAAATAAATATTTTGTATTTATTAAGAAGTTACATATTTAGACAGAAATAATTCTGCGACTTTTCCCTAAAAATTAATTTAATTGGTACAAAATTAAGCAATGGCTTTAATTAACTGCCTGTGAGAAGAGGAATGGTCACGGTTGGGTTCTTTCCTGCTTGACTTTTACATGAACAAGATGTAACTGAGCTGCTGCTCAAGATTCGCATATGATGACTTTTTACATCCATATGGCACTTTGTGGGGGAGTTCACATTAACATTTCAGCTTGGATCATGAGCACACTTTTGAAGTAAACCTCCTAGCTGTCCCCACTTACTATGTGCATTGGTTAACATAGTCTTGGGGCTCATGTTTCTCCTCTCGGGAGAAACAAGAAGTTGAAGTTGCACACCAGGAGTGCACCTGAAGTGTTACAACCACTAACAGACCAAACTGGAGCTAGTCTGAAGTGATCCACATGCCCATGGGTGGTGCCAACACCAACTCATCAGCACCAAATATTTTGCTCTATAGAGCTGCTTTGCCCCATGCAACTTGTTTAGATAAACATAGCCCACGTCAGACTGAGGTTACAGTCTTGAACGCTGTCCAGGCATTCCCTTAAGGGACAGAGCTGAAGGATGGGACTGAAATTCAAAGATAGCTAGATCTTGTAACTAATTAAAGGCTAGCATGATGCATGGTGTATTTCACAAGGAAGTTTCACACTTTATTTAATGGTTACCAGCTGTAAGTGAGGTACATGACTCTATCTTGCATGTGTAAAGTGAACACTGAGCTTTTTCAATGCAGTGGAGAATCAGAAAACATATGTGCAACCATATTTGCTGTAGGTTCTGTGCTACTGAAACAACAGAGATCTCCCTATCAGCATTGTTGGGAAGAAGATTAAGTGTACAAAGATGCAGTATTCATCCAGTGTTCTGCTCTGTATCCGCAGCTTGGGAATTACCTTCATTTATCAATGATAAGGTGATCTTAATAAATCCCTTCATTATTTAAACTCTACTTAAAGTACAAAACAATCAATGGCATTATTTTAATCAAGAAAGACCAATTGCAATGTACTCTTATGATAGTGGCATTTTCTTGTCTTAAAAAAATAACCTAGGATATCTAAAAGCCACTTTGTCATGTCATTGGTATTAAGGTTAATGATTCTTGCTTTCTTGTGCTTCATTCCTTCACTCTGACCTGAAGACTGGTAATCACTAATGGCATAATTAAGCAAGTGTTGTCCAGACACCCACTGAGTAGGGACATACTGTGGCAGAAACATTTCAAGTTCTTAAACACCACCTCGTTGGTCTTATTGGGCAACTTTGGGACTGGCAAAAGGAATAGAGCTGGTTTGATGTGAAATACAACTACTATAGCACTACATTACATGTTAAAGTATTTATCCCTACATTTTCACTCTTTGGCTTGCATTCAGCAAGCAGACTAAGACATGCATATGTGGGATTTTTATTAGCATGGTCACAAAACCATTTCAAGGAGGACAAATGCTCACATGCAGAAAATGAAGTGGGGAAAGGCTCAGCAACCTGTCCCCACATTAAACATTTCCTTGTCTAAACAGGTCCAAGAAGAGTTTAGGGTTTTTAATAGATAAATGAATCGTAGTGAAGTAATAATGTTCACATTCCCATGGATTTATGGAAAGCTTATTATGCTGTGAAATCCAACATAAAATTTGTGTAATGGCTTCTCCCAGATTGTCTTGTGTTTCTCCTCAATATTAACTCTCAATAGCCACAGTTCTAGTGCAGAGAAAAAAAACTGTGTGTCCACAGCCTGGCCAAAAAAGATAAAATGGGAAAAAAGCTTTTGAACTCTCATCGAAGCCCTTTCCCTCAGTACAAGAATTAATTCAAGTACCCAGCCATCAGCTTTCAAGAAATAAAATATTCTTTTGGGAACATAGTATCTTTAGATCTCCAGCACTTGGGACAATTCAGTTGAAAAAGTCCATAGGCTAAAACTTATTTGAGGGACTAACTAATACACATATCAACAGGGTTTCAATAGGGTGATGAAATAAGTAACGTATCTGAATGAACTCAAGATAAATTAAGTAATAATGGTCAGACAAAAATATTTCTCTCTCATTTTTTAAAAATTTGTTTTACTCCCTAAATGCTATTATGTTGGTTTGCGCTTCTTTTTTTTTAATTTTTATTCAACACTTTAAAAAAAATTAAAGGAAATTTGAAAATGAAGAGCTAGGGATATGCAAGAGGAGAAACTGCTGGAAGTAGACCCCTCCTGCAACCTTATAACTATGTTAGTCATTTGCCATGACAAAAACACATGCAGGTGTCCTCTTTCTGACCCATTGCAACTAATGGGGGAAACCTGCACTCCGTGACATCAAGAGAATGCCCCAATTGCAAGCATACGCCAGGATGGGTTTCATTGTATTTGTCTACATTTGCATTTTAGCTTAGATTAGGAGTGTTATTTTGAGGCAAATGATTTTTTCACCCCTATTTACAGGACTTAGATTGTACCACAGAGCTGTCGTGGACCAAACCAACAGGATCATCCTCTCAGATGAAGCCAAAACGCAAGCTGAGCTCCAGCTCCATTGGGCAGCCAGACCTCAGAACCAGACTAGCCCTAGTCTCAGGTGACATCTCTGGACAAGGGTCAGTGTGGACCTTAGTGTCCAGCCTGTGGATCTGTTCCGATTGTGCTAAATGACTTGCTCTACACACCTTCTCTCCCTCTTGTGCAGGGTTTTCTGCTTCAGATCATAAAACACCCATTGGGCCATAGAGTGTGTTCAAGAATGAGCCCAGATGGATGCTGACTGGAGGCACATTCAGCCTTTTGCTCAAGCAGCTCAGGAGGCTGTGGTAAAATTGCCTCAATTCCCTGCTGCTTGGGAGGTGATCCCTTCAGCAGGCTGGCTGAAGAAGTGCCTTGAGAAAATAATAAAGATTTTTATCAGTTTCAGGCCAGGAGATATCATAGAATCAGAGAGCGTGTTAGGTAGGAAGGGACCTCTAAAGGTCATCGAGTCCAACCCCCCTGCAGTGGGCAGGGACATCTTCAACTAGATCAGGTTGCTCAGAGCCTCATCAAACCTGGCCTTGAACGTCTCCAGGGATGGGGCCTCCACCACCTCTCTGGGCAACCTGTTCCAGTGTCTCACCACCCTCAGTGTAAAGAACTTCTTCCTAATGTCTAATCTAAACCTACCCTGCTCTAGTTTAAAACCATTGCCCCTCGTCCTACCCCTACACACCCTTGCAAACAGCCCCTCCCCAGCTTCCCTGTAGGTCCCCTTCAGGTACTGGAAGGCCGCTATAAGGTCTCCCTGGAGCCTTCTCTTCTCCAGGCTGAACAACCTCAACTCCCTCAGCCTGTCTTCATAGGAGAGGTGCTCCAGCCCTTGGATCATGTCCGTGGCCTCCTCTGGATCTGCTCCAACAGGTCCGTGTCCTTCTTGTGCTGAGGGCTCCAGAGCTGGACACAGTACTCCAGGGGGAGTCTCCCGAGAGCAGAGGGGGGAATCACCTCTCTGGATCTGCTGGTCATGGTTCTTTTGATGCAGCCCAGGATGCAACTGGCCTTCTGGGCTGCAAGCAGACATGTATTTTATCTGGAAATGACTATGCATTGAAGTGTCCCAAACATCCCTTTTCATTTTTTTTGCTTCACAGAAAAAATTAAGAGCTTGTAATCATTGTCAAACAGGAAAAAAAAAAAAAAAAAAGATGTTTTAAAATATCAGCAATTTTCATAAAAGTCAAGTTTCTGCCAGTTCTGTGAGGAACCATTTTTGTGTGGATAAATCCACATAAGCACTATTGCTAACTGCTGGATGAGAGCCCACGGAAGCAAAGGCTGCAAGTCAACAGTCACATTCCCTCCGCCACTTCTATTTCCTAATACCAGGGGAAAAAAAATCATATAAACACCGCATAATGGTTTATAAAAACACTCATTTGTTGACCATTATAAAGAAATATTAATCATATTATTTCAATGACATATTAAAGCATCTATGAATTAAGCACTTAAAAATTGCCTTTCCTTCCTGCTGTTGCACTGTATGCTAGTACCAAGGTCTGGAAGCTATACTTCTACAAAATTAACATTAAAATATGCTATGCTGCATAGTCATTTAAAAAGCAAAAAGATTGGATTAAAATAATATGTTAAGGTATGGTTATTATTTATTATTTTTTAACACTAATACAGACTCTTGTTTTAAACTTCAAAGACGTGAAGCAGTCAGCCACAATAAAATCCAGTAGCTGTAGCACACACTGAATGAGCTTGTCCATGATGTGGAATAATACTGGGTTTCCAAGTTCTAGCTAGTATGTATTAGTTAGTTAAATGAGCGGTTTTCAGACTGGGGTTTGCAGGTCATGGGTGAGGAGCATGCTAAATGTACTTACCACTACGGGAAAGGCTGCAGAGTGCATCATGACCTGTGGCAGATTTTGCGGGCTGACAGTGGTCCTCCAGGGGGTTTGGGGCCCAAGATTCACATGCCCCACTGGCTCAGGGATTTATCAGTTCACGTGGGCACATAACAGTAACCTTACACTATTTTTATAGATAGGGAAAAGAAATAGTCTTCCAGGGGCAACCACCTAATCCTCAAACAGGTGTCTTAAAAAGGTCTGGTAAATTGACTCCTAGATGTGGTAGTCTCTCTCCACTGACCACAGAGGGAGTCTCAGGGGACTAACCAGGGGGACACTAGCTTTGGACATCTACAGCCACAACTATCTAGACATAAGAACTCAAGTCACTGTTGACAAAAAAAAGACAAATAAATCAAAGGTCTTCATTGCTTTCAGACACACATTTCCTGCTGGGAGGGTCTGGGGGGATTTGCCCTTTCTCAGCTGCCTTCAGTGTCCCCCTCCACAGCCTCCATGGAGACAGTTCAGATGCTCCTGCTCTGTGCCATGGTTCCTCCACTTTCTCTTGTGAAAGGACTGTGTCTCTACCAGGGGTTTTGGGAAGGGAGAGAAAGACAGGCTCACAGCTTTCCACCACCATCAAGCCCACGCATGAGTCAGGCTCTTCCTCCCGGTGCAGGGTCCCACAGGAGGGTCACAGCAGGCACTGGGGCTGTCTCTGCATGGGTGGGCTGTGTGTCTACTCTGATTACACAACCAGAAGTGCCCGGGTCAGCACCAGCACCTTACCTGGCCATTGCCACCTAAATCCAGCTTCTCTGCCGAATCTAGACCAACGATATTGCCACAGGTGTGACCCATGGACCCAGACGTGCTGGTACTCACACAGCTTAAACGGAGGAGCTCTGCAGCCTCACATACTCCAGGGAAAGGAAATACAAGCACACAACTTAATTGGGAACAAGCTTTTACCCTCAATCAGCACAGGAGTTTTATTTCCTGCAGTCCCGCAGGGGCCATGAAAATCTCTGTCTTTGTACAACACCTTCCAGAGAGGAACCTGAACTTGAAGCAAGCTGGTACTGTTGTTCAACATATCCACATTTCCTAGAAATCTTCCGGGTTTTTTTGTCTGCATGTGCCAATTTCCAAACGAGGGGGTTCATTTCAATCCAGGTTTCTCAGTGCAACACAGACAAATCCGATGAACCAGCTATTGCATAGGCAGGATTTTAAGGGTTAATGATCATTAAGTGCAGCCTGGTAGGAGACCGTCTGACTCGAGCACACCTCCTCAGCATTCTGAAATGCTCCTGCTTCTCAGACGCAATATTTAAAGTTGTCATATTAGTAAGAAAAAGAGTTTAATTGAATGAAAGGAAGTTAAGATAGTTAAAGAAGTTGATCTGGCATTTGCCAGTTAAAAATACAGTTTTACAATTGAATTTGGAATGTCTAGAGAAGCTAATTAGGTTAACTTGGATATTTTTTAAAGCTTTTCCTCAGTGGAGTCAATTTTAATTTTGTGATTAAACGNAGGATTTTTTCTTAACAACCACCCTTTCAAAATAGCACTGCCTTCAACAAGAAGAGCACATGTGACTTACTAAAAACTTAAAATAAGCCCTAGGTTATTACATTTGCATCTTTTAGCACCCTTGCTTTGAGAAATGGCTTTGCTAAAAAAGCATGTTTTAATCTGCTGGTACTACTTGCTTGGCTACAGAGCTTTATCACGGTTTTTTTAGAATTTAAATATTGCGCAGTCATCAGCACCTATTGATGACATTCTTGGTACTAACAACACTACTACAACCTGATTTTTGTATTCCATATCACAGTGCCTGTATATGCTCCATGTAACACAATTCTTCTTCAGCAGAAAGAAGCACGAAATCAAAATGATGTAAAATAGTTTAGGGAAAAGGAAAAAAAAATAGTCTGAGGACTCTGACTCCTTGCGAAATGACCCTGGAAGATTTCCTCAGAGTAGAAACAGTTAACGCTCCTGTTAAACTTGCAATAAAGCCTAATTTTAAAAAGTTTTCTAGACAGTAGTTTATCTAGGATTAAGTGATCTGTAATGTCAGAATGAACAATTGATCCATTCTGGAACGACCTGAGAGATTTCTTGTTTTCCAGCCTGATCCTTCTGATACCCACACCATCCATTTACCACTTCCAGTGTTCAGTGGACTTTTCTATAACTCAGCCAGGCTCAGTTCTGCAGCTACAATTCAATCAAAAAATCATGTCAGGGCTCAGAGTTATATTAGCTGAAATTAGGAATGTTGGTCATTTGTTACACTTGGTGTCATATTTGTCTTCTGGGTCTCAGCTTTCCGCTGAAGACAAATTCTCAAGGTTTTTATAACAACTAAAGAAAAAATGATATTTTTTTTTTTATGGAATCTTAGTGCATCCTGGTATTTATCCGCCTGCCAGGTCTTTACTAACGGTCATATATTTCACAAGACTTATGGCCAAAATCACAAGAGCTGTCAGCACTGACATTTACCCATCAACATTAAAGAGTGACCAATAGCAAAGATACATATGAGATCATTAGAAGAACTGATCAGATATTTTTTCTTCTTCCTTTTAGGTTAGGTCCAGTAACGGATTTAAAGTAAGCAACATCTAACTCTTAGTCTGACTTCCATAATGAAATGCAGAGCCAGACACCTGACCTCCTTCCAAAACTCAAGATAAGCCACTCAGTGGGAAGAACTAGGATTTCTAGTGCTACAGGTATGAGAGGTTCATGAGAAAGATCTTACCCATATGCAAGGTGTTACCATTACCCCTTGAGAGAACATGAGTTAATGGTTTTAAACTGAAAGAGAGGAGATTTAGATTAGATATCAGGAAGAAATTCTTTACTGTGAGGGTGGCAAGACACTGGAACAGGTTGCCCAGAGAAGCTGTGGATGCCCCATCCCTGGCAGTGTTCAAGGCCAGGCTGGATGGGGCTTTGAGCAGCCTGGTCTAGTGGGAGGTGTCCCTGCCTATAGCAGGGGGGTGGAACTAGATGATCATTAAGGTCCCCTCAACCCAAACCATTCTATGATTCTGTGATAATTACCACTTGGGAGGGACACAGTTTTGGCAGCGTGCAAGACAGACTCGCTTCAAAAGATTCTTCATGCTTCTCTGGTTGGTTTTGGGATCCACTGAGGCTTGGGCAGGCAGGCAGCACTGCAGGCTGAGCTGAAGAGCTCCAAAGACATTTAGAAACCTACAGGTTTAAGCAGCCACTGGGCAGGGAAGTTCGGATAAAAGGTACCAAGAGCTCAGTCCAGTTGTCTAACCATAAAAAATGTCTAGTAACATTTGTCACATCCTAGGGAGGTGCAGCTGGGAGATACAAAACAGGCCACAGGGGAGACCTCCACTTTTCTGGAGTGGCAGCAGAAGGCCAGCAGAGACCCTGTAGCCTCAAACGGAATTAGATGCCTAAGTTTTAGCAACTGAAATAAGCCTATATAATGACAAAAATTTCATGTTAGGAATGGAAGTCTTGTACCTTGCTTCTGGCCTTTGGTACACGGAGAAGATAGTTCCAGTAGCAGTAAATACTAATTAGTTAGAGGTGCAAACCAGATGAAAACATGATTTCTCCTATATATTTTATTATGCTAATAAAGCGCTATGGAAAACAGTCCGTGCCAAAGCACAGACCTAGTTCTGCAGCTGCACTTGGTGAAGCCTGTGGGAAGTGAGAATACAAGAAAGTGAGATGCGGCTGCCTCCAATTTCCACTCTCTTTTTGAGGTCACTCAAACCATACAACAGTTTACAGCTACATGGGCAGAGAAACCTACCCATGGGTCTTTCTGAGAAAAATAACTAGTTCTAGAGTGAAAGCTCACCTGATGAGATTTGTAAGCAAAAAAAAAAGCATCTACGCAATATGGGGATGGAGTGCTTACCCCAGCAGGCTGCTTGCTTTGGACACGGGCTGGAGGCGGCTTTTGCCATTTTCTGTTTAGCTTGGAAAACCCTGTGGCAAGTGTAGTCACAATGAACATACTCCCAAACCAGAGGATACACATGGTTCCAGAGCTGATACAAAATGGGCAGAGGAGGGTTAGATTATAATACAATCAGTTTAAACACTGTGACAGCGACAGCACTGCACGCTATTGCCTTCAATGTATCCAGCTAAAAACAGCATCACAGGGATCTCACATTTCTTTCACAGATAAATAGCAGTGGTAGTGAAGTCAAAGATGAAATTATTTATATCCAATTGTACATACAGAAAATTTTATTTTTCCTTTTTTTTTTTTTTTTAGACACAACAGCTGATCTTGCACACATTTGCTAGACGAGGTCCGTTATAGAAGAGATAGCAAGACATTATTTTTTAGCTACTGTGTTATGTGAGCAGGAGAAAGGAAACAATATCAACATACCATTTTGACATCAATAGGAACTTGGCCAACCAGCCTAAGGCTTCTTTTATGCTGTCTTCAAGGGGATCTGTTCATTAAATAATCATATAATCCCATGTGCTTCAGGAATACTGTACATTTGAAGATCTGAACATTTAAATCCTGGGCACTGTAAAGCTAACACTTTGAGCACATTCAGAAGCTCACAGCATAGCATTCAACCTTTATCCAGTCAAACATAATTTTTGTCTTGTGCAACAAATAACACTATGATCTAATTCAGGTATTTATGCCTGAAATTTGATTTGTTTTACTTAACAAACTTCTTGCTTGGAGTAATAACAAGTCATGAGTCCCAGCTCCTCAGGCCAAAGGAGATGAAGAAGCCAGTATACCTATGGTTCATAAAAACAGTGAGAAAACTTGAAAATCATTGTGCATTTCTGCCACTTGCTGACCTGGTGCTGTAGGTTTTTGGCTTTTACATATTAGTCCATCCATTCTGATACTGCTCAGTTGAGTCCAAGATGGACACCAGCTAGCTGATGTCTTTTTAGTGTCATTTTATTACCAGCCTGAAATTGCAGGTAGCGATGACAATACCTCAGCTTACCAGAGCAAGGGTCCTTGCTGCAGTGGGTCAAACCAAACAATCAAATGCAGGGCTGGAAAGCATCCAAAATATTTTTACACTTGACAGTAAAGCAAATTCCTCCCCCCTACTGCTCACAATCCTTTATTGTGAAGGACAGTCCTTGGTCCTACCAGAGCAGATGTGGGAGTCCCAGGCTGTGACTCACACATCTGACAAGATCAAAGAGGTAGAAGTACAATTTGTAAATAATGTTTTCAGCTGAGGTGTTTGACAGCTACCAAGACAAGCGTAAATGCTATGCTTTGTTCTTCCAAAATGGAAAGTTTCTTACCTGAAAAAAAGGTATACAAAGTCCCATGGAAAGAGCATGGCAGGAGTGGGCTGGGACACAAGACAGTCCCTGTCTCCCAGCTGTGCCCAGGCTCAAGGACCTACAACACGCTGCCCTTCTTGTGCTGCTTTACTCTCCCATCTGGCCAGACCTGTGCGAACATTGATGTGAGAAGCAACCCTACAAGGTCTCACCAAGATCACCAAGATGTTACAGAGGTACAGTCTAATCCATTTCTTCAAATTACAGTCAGTCAAGTATAAAGTTTCCATTTCCCAGGGAAAGTTTAATCTGAAACATATTTCCCCACTGTATATGACTGGGCCAAATACAACTGCTTCTCAAATGTCTTCTCAGCATCTGGTAATGGGACCTGTGTGAATACTTCGTAAAGCCTCAGCATTCCCTAAGAACTACAAGAGCTTTGTCCTTGAGTTTCTTCAAGAAACAAGAAAGTTTGGGAAGAGATTGACATTGACTTTTAAGAAGTATTGGTATAATGTGGAAAGAAGAACAAATGGCAAAAAGCTAATTAGATATTAAGAAGGTTAAAAAGGATGACCTAGAGGGATAGACTGGTATTGATCGCTCACAAAATGATGGAAGGCTGATAGGGATGACATTCGCCATGACTAAGAGTATGGTAGCATAATTAATGCCATTCAGTAAGAATTATGGACAACAGATTTTGTCACACAAATACTATTAGTGGAGATTAGAAGTTTAGGTGATAAAAGTAATTATACTGACATAACAGGTTTTGACAAGGTATTTTACATCATGCTGCAGGACTTTGTTTACAAACTAGTTTTGTACAAAAAAATGTAGAGTTATAAGAAAAATAAGATGAAAATATTTTGTAAGATTATCCAGTTCATCATCCAGTTGCAGATGGCTTGAATATAAAATAGATTTCAAATCAAAATTGTATTTATACATTTCTAAATAGAAGTATTTTATATGTTATTGCTCAGAGTTTCTACTCTTGGCTCAACACTATAAAATACTTTTATTATTGAACTGAATACAAAAGAATCACTGCAGCTAAAGTACAAACCCTGGCAGCATGCTAAATGAAAAGAATGGGCCAGCTCAACACAGAGACTGTGGTGCTGGGAGTGCTAGTTTCATCTGAACAAAGAATATAGGTCAAACATCCAGATATGGAGAAGCAGTACCCTGTAATTCAATGACTAAAAGAACACTAAAGGAAACCGCAAACGAAAAATAAGCTCATAACACGACTGTATGATTATGAGGGCTAGTAGGATCTTCAGACACGTAAATAAGAATGAATCTGCTAGAAGCAGGCCAATTGTATACTGCCCAAGTGAGAAGAGATAATTGGGATTTTTCTTCTGACATTTTTCATCAAAAAATTCAACATGCTCACAGGGAGGTGGAATTTAAATAAAACTCTTCAGAAAAAAGTGTGAAAAGGTTTTGATTTTCGTGATACTTCTCCTGTATTTCTAAATGTACTTGATTTGGTTTTAAATTTACTATGCTTTTTGTATCTTTGGTAACATCATCTCATATTAAAAATAAAAAAATAAAAATATTAAACGTCAAATTGTAATGAAATATTTCATGTTTGCTGTAAGATTACTTTTCAGCCTACAGTTATAGAAATTGTTACACTCTCTTCTTGTACTGATTTAGGAGAGAGAATCTTTGAAATCCCAGATTTTCTGTCAGTTGATATTGTAATTCAAATATTGGAACCTGAGTCCAACGTCAATATTTTAAGAATATAAGAAGCCAAGAAATGTTATAAAAAAGCTGCAAGAAGGATGTGAAGTTGCACTTCTTCAAAACACAGTTTGAAAACAGGGTTTTGGATGTTTCCTTAGCTCACTAGACCAACAGAAGCATAACAAGACCTAACATGAGAACCAAAAGAATCACTCATTATTTGTAGCCTTTAAGATGACATACTTTTCTAAAATGCATATTTCTAGCTCAGTTACAAACTTAGGACTCAATGCTGAGTTCCTATGGGGAGGTCCTGCATCCTGGACGGTGCAGGAGGCCATCGCAATGCCTGGGTTTGAGCCTATGAACACAGGGAAAGAAACAACCCAGCAACTGGGCACAGCTCATGTCAGGCAGCTGCCTGACATATCCATTTCCATAACCAATATCCATTTGCAAGAACCAGCATTACGTGCCAAAGGCTCTGACAGAGCAGAAAGGGGCCATGGTCTGCAGTGTGAAGGACTCGCTGAAGACAAGAGATGAGCTGCACAGAAGGAGATACTCTGAACCAAGCACAGCCGTACATCTACAGGTACAGCTCTATGGGCAAAGCACTTTTAATCTCCCCAACCTTTCTATGCAAGAGCTAAAAATTAAAAAAGATAAGCAGACTTTCTTTAGTGGTAATGAATCAAATTATAGGGGGAGCTGTCTGAATGGGACCCAATGGGCAAAATTACTCCAGTGCACAACTCAGCCACACCTCTGAGGGAGCAGAGAAGCAGCTAAAACCTGAAGTGCAGAGAACTAAAAGGAAGAGAGAAGCAACACTCACTGTCCTCCAACACACCGAACATTCGACGTTGTGAGAAAGACCCCTTCCCATGCAGATCACTGGCACCTTGCTCTGACTCAGCTTCCTCCCTGCCAGTCGGTCTTTCTGCCAGCGTAACTGCAACCTTAGCTTTTTCAAAATAACTCATATACCTGATAAATTATTCCTCCTAAATCCATAGCAATAATGCTTTTGCCTGACAGCTTCAGATTAAGATACACATTTTTGCACATTGCTAATCTTTGTATAACTTATCTTTCAGGAAAACAGACCTGTTAATATAGAAAATATTATATATACAGATGAAATTGTGCAACTGTATTAAGTTCAAGAAATCTTTCTTAATTTAGGCAAAAAAGTCTTCCACAATTGATCAATCATAAGCAGATGTTTCCATTAGTATCAGAGAAGCAATCATCTTCCCAATGTATC
Source organism: Rhinoptilus africanus (assembly GCA_013400135.1). Taxonomy (NCBI): domain Eukaryota; kingdom Metazoa; phylum Chordata; class Aves; order Charadriiformes; family Glareolidae; genus Rhinoptilus; species Rhinoptilus africanus. Next base: position 165,271 of record VXBO01008333.1, read on the forward strand.
AGAAATTCAACAAATACAGCTAATCTGCAACTATTCACCTCCCTCTATCCTTAGACCATGAGTTCTCAGACCACAGACTGTCTTTTCCTGAATGTCTGGAAAGTGTTCAGCAAATTGTGGGCACTGGCATAAATAAATAATAATACCTTAGTCACTGGGGACATTTAAGTAAAATTACACTCTGCTTTAACTATTAAGCTCCTCTTCCAAAATCCCAGATGAGCAATGATGTTCAGAATCCTGGTTGTCATTTATCTTGTTTCATTAGGAGTTTCCTTCTAGCAAAATAGAACTGTAACCATATGTATTCATATCCTGTTCATACATATTCATACATGTTCATATACTTTTTCCCCATACACCCACTGATGCTCAAGACAATCCCTCTTCCTCAAATGCTGTGGGACAGACTCTGTTCTATTTGCTGCTTCGAAGTTCTTGTTATTTTCTTTTGAAAATACGGTGTCAGCCAGAACTTAAGAGGGAAGAACCTCAGTCTTCTTTGGGGAGATGTTTATTGTGCTTAAGGGATGCTTAAGGCAACAGATGAGGCAATGGAGTCATCGCATGGAAAGAGCAGATGCCAAGGAGCACCAAGGAGTCCGCCAGCCATCAGGGAAAACAATAAGAACTTTCCAGGGAAGAGGAAGGAGACTGGACGGAGCTGGTTCAAACTCAGCAAGTCACTGAGGTGGCTAAAGAAAAGACTCACCTGAAAGAGCAGGTTTTGTTGGCATTTTTCATTTCCCTTTTGCTTTTCTTAGAGTTCTACGTTCTTGTAATTTGAAAACAATTTTCTAGTTTCCATTCAAATAAATTTTGCGTTGGTTGAAGTTCAAAAACTCAAACCACTAACTTTAGTCTTTTGAGAGGATTTAATATAAGAATATAATATAAAAATATTATTTAATATAAGAATATAATATACAAAGCTTTGTCTGATGCAGAGTCCCATCACACACTACAGAAAGAGGACTGCCCTCAGTGCTTTCCCCACCACAGGAGCAAGGATGGAGGCTTTCACACCAGGAGGCTTCACTGCTGTCAGAAATGGAGCAGTAAGTGTGAAAGAAAGCAAGGAGTGGAAAAATAGGAGATATTTTGAAAGANAAGCTGCAAGAAGGATGTGAAGTTGCACTTCTTCAAAACAGTTTGAAAACAGGGTTTTGGATGTTTCCTTAGCTCACTAGACCAACAGAAGCATAACAAGACCTAACATGAGAACCAAAAGAATCACTCATTATTTGTAGCCTTTAAGATGACATACTTTTCTAAAATGCATATTTCTAGCTCAGTTACAAACTTAGGACTCAATGCTGAGTTCCTATGGGGAGGTCCTGCATCCTGGACGGTGCAGGAGGCCATCGCAATGCCTGGGTTTGAGCCTATGAACACAGGGAAAGAAACAACCCAGCAACTGGGCACAGCTCATGTCAGGCAGCTGCCTGACATATCCATTTCCATAACCAATATCCATTTGCAAGAACCAGCATTACGTGCCAAAGGCTCTGACAGAGCAGAAAGGGGCCATGGTCTGCAGTGTGAAGGACTCGCTGAAGACAAGAGATGAGCTGCACAGAAGGAGATACTCTGAACCAAGCACAGCCGTACATCTAAGGTACAGCTCTACGGGCAAAGCACTTTTAATCTCCTCAACCTTTCTATGCAAGAGCTAAAAATTAAAAAAGATAAGCAGACTTTCTTTAGTGGTAATGAATCAAATTATAGGGGGAGCTGTCTGAATGGGACCCAATGGGCAAAATTACTCCAGTGCACAACTCAGCCACACCTCTGAGGGAGCAGAGAAGCAGCTAAAACCTGAAGTGCAGAGAACTAAAAGGAAGAGAGAAGCAACACTCACTGTCCTCCAACACACCGAACATTCGACGTTGTGAGAAAGACCCCTTCCCGTGCAGATCACTGGCACCTTGCTCTGACTCAGCTTCCTCCCTGCCAGTCGGTCTTTCTGCCAGCGTAACTGCAACCTTAGCTTTTTCAAAATAACTCATATACCTGATAAATTATTCCTCCTAAATCCATAGCAATAATGCTTTTGCCTGACAGCTTCAGATTAAGATACACATTTTTGCACATTGCTAATCTTTGTATAACTTATCTTTCAGGAAAACAGACCTGTTAATATAGAAAATATTATATATACAGATGAAATTGTGCAACTGTATTAAGTTCAAGAAATCTTTCTTAATTTAGGCAAAAAAGTCTTCCACAATTGATCAATCATAAGCAGATGTTTCCATTAGTATCAGAGAAGCAATCATCTTCCCAATGTATCAGAAATTCAACAAATACAGCTAATCTGCAACTATTCACCTCCCTCTATCCTTAGACCATGAGTTCTCAGACCACAGACTGTCTTTTCCTGAATGTCTGGAAAGTGTTCAGCAAATTGTGGGCACTGGCATAAATAAATAATAATACCTTAGTCACTGGGGACATTTAAGTAAAATTACACTCTGCTTTAACTATTAAGCTCCTCTTCCAAAATCCCAGATGAGGAATGATGTTCAGAATCCTGGTTGTCATTTATCTTGTTTCATTAGGAGTTTCCTTCTAGCAAAATAGAACTGTAACCATATGTATTCATATCCTGTTCATACATATTCATACATGTTCATATACTTTTTCCCCATACACCCACTGATGCTCAAGACAATCCCTCTTCCTCAAATGCTGTGGGACAGACTCTGTTCTATTTGCTGCTTCGAAGTTCTTGTTATTTTCTTTTGAAAATACGGTGTCAGCCAGAACTTAAGAGGGAAGAACCTCAGTCTTCTTTGGGGAGATGTTTATTGTGCTTAAGGGATGCTTAAGGCAACAGATGAGGCAATGGAGTCATCGCATGGAAAGAGCAGATGCCAAGGAGCACCAAGGAGTCCGCCAGCCATCAGGGAAAACAATAAGAACTTTCCAGGGAAGAGGAAGGAGACTGGACGGAGCTGGTTCAAACTCAGCAAGTCACTGAGGTGGCTAAAGAAAAGACTCACCTGAAAGAGCAGGTTTTGTTGGCATTTTTCATTTCCCTTTTGCTTTTCTTAGAGTTCTACGTTCTTGTAATTTGAAAACAATTTTCTAGTTTCCATTCAAATAAATTTTGCGTTGGTTGAAGTTCAAAAACTCAAACCACTAACTTTAGTCTTTTGAGAGGATTTAATATAAGAATATAATATAAAAATATTATTTAATATAAGAATATAATATACAAAGCTTTGTCTGATGCAGAGTCCCATCACACACTACAGAAAGAGGACTNAAAGGAAAGTACCCAAGGAGAGCAGTGAAAAGTGAAATGAAGGATAAAGGAAAGCTGGGAATCATGGCATTGCTGGCAGTAAAAGCAGAAACACAGAGCAACAGAACCACACAAGGTCTTTCTTTCCCATCATCCAGGTAACTCAGTTATCCTAAACTGAGTCAATTAACTTCTTGTGATACTGAGTTCAGGAGTGAGGAGGCAGCTATTACTTTCATGATATGATGTGAAATCACCTGAGGCAGGTGACAAAGGCTCCAAAACAACTGGAAATGGTATAAAATACACACCATGCACCAAAGCAAGTAGTCTTTCTTGCAAAATAGTATTTTCAAAAAAAAAAAAAAAAAAGGAAGATGGCATAAATGCTCAACTCCTCCTTAACCCTCAGCACCTGGAAATGGGATGTGCTTTTCAGAAAGTGGTTTCTAATGCCTTCTGATCACATCATGCAAAGCAAACTCAGAATGGGGCAACGCTAGAAGGTAAACATAGATTTTGTTGGTACAGCCCCAGTTTTTAACTTTTAAAAAAATGCATAGTTTAAACAAAACAAAACCTCACAAATGCCCTTTTCTTTAACCACAAAGCTTGTCTTCATTTAATTTTGCAGGACCTGCTGCCAACTGAGATAAACTGGATCTCAAGAGAGATATTATAGTTGGCGGGGGGGCTACACCACCACAGTCTTTCTCTCCTTTTCTTCCACTGTATCAGCCAATTTGTCCTTTGCAAACAGACCTGAACAATATGTAACAGCAAGTTTTCCTTTCCTCAAAGGGGAGGAATAAAGGCTGAGATCTATGTTTGAAAGCAGTGAGTCTATCTGTGACTAATACTTTTTCAACTTCTGCATCTTTCTAGATGTCACGATTATATACGTATTTCCCAAAATTAAGTAGATAGAATTAATTAACGTAGGTTAAAGCCAGGAGAAAGTCAAATGACGTTCCTCTGGCCAGAAAATTCTCAATTTGGGAATTTAGGTTTGCGTCTATCCCAGAGCATTGCCATATATGAGTAAGCACCAGAACAGAAGGATGTGTCACATGGGGTTCTCCAGGGGTCTGTCCTGGCTGCAATACATTTCAGTATTTACTCCATGATTCAGGGAATGCATATTAAATTTACAGATGGCAAGAACGTAGAAAGAAATGAAAGTATTGCAAAGGACAAAATAATCTTGACAAAAAACAGAAAAAAGGCCTGGGGAAAAAAATTAGAATGCACCCCAACAGGGAGAAACCGAAGATATTATATTATAAAAGCAAATGAATGACACAAATACAGAACAGGAAACAGCTGATTAGAAATCAGTTCCATAGAAAAGGACCTTGATATCAAAATGGAGCCAAACATAAGTCAACATCCAGCCAGGGCAGGGGTTTTTTTTAGGTACCAACAGAATTCTGCATGCATCCAAAAAGCCAGAATATAGCACGCAAAACGTGGAAAACCCCTTCTGCTCTGCACTGCAAAGGCACGGCTGTGACACTGCCTTGTTCTCACAATACAAAAATAAATAAGTAAAAACTCATGTGGGACAACTGGAAGGAATGCAGAGGAGAGCTGCAAGAGCACTCCTAGGAAACATGACCCTGGAGGAAAGGAGGAGCAGTGAGTTTTTGAATCCAAAGAACATAAGACTAAGAGAATGACACACCAACAGCCCTCAAACACGTAAAATGCTGCTGCAGGGAGGGACTGAAGAGCTCCCCATGTCCATCCAGGTGAGGGGAAGAAGTAACAGGCTTAACTTTTAACAGCAAGGTTCCCACTTCAAGACAAGGGAATTTTCCGTGTTGGCAAGAATAATGAAGTGTGGGAATGGACTGCCTGAAGAAGAGGTCAGACAAACCTTCCTTGAGAAAGACAACCGACCCTGCCTTGGAGTACAGATAAACTCCAAATGTCCCTTGCAGCCTTATCATTCTCAGTTGCCTATATATTACCAGAAAAAAAGAAAGGCCAACATCTTGCATCCTTTAAAAGCAATCTCTTCACCACGACTAGCCAGCCTTTCACTGATTAGATAACTGTGCCTTGCTGTGTTCTCCTTTCTCAGCCCTCCCCAGATCAGCATTTAGGCATTACTTGGTCTGGCGTGGCTGCCTCTACTCTCCGATTTCCTGCACATACACCAGGGCTCTTTCTGCTTCCTCTAAGCAATCCTCTAGAGAGGATACAAAAGCCTTTAGGGATGATTAATAGATAGCTTTCAAGGCTTAATGATTTGGCTTAGAAACTACATCTTATAGATCAGTCAGCTGATCTAGATCTTGGCCAGTTTCTCTTCTGCTCTTTCCAACAGACAGAGGGAATATTCAGCTCATCGTCTCTCATGCTTTCAGTCAGTTTTCTCTATTATTAACCACCTATTCAGACAACTATTTCCAAGTTGTGCCACTTTGCTCAACAGACCATCACTAGTGCATTCCCAATGGATAAGCAGAGAAACCTTACACCTTGATCAAAACAAAATGTCGCTAAAGACACAGAAACGTCTCAGAAATTATTCCACTTTTCCAGGTCTATGTATTCTGCTTTCCAGTTTTCAGCTCTGCAATGATGAGACTGCATTTATCTAAGGGAGAACACACCATTTTACTACACGTTGGGCAATGTATACAATTTCAAACAGCAGAAGTTCATTCCTTCTGTTACTGGAAGAAAGATGAATAATAATGTTAAAATTAGTTACAGCCAGTATGTGGTAGATGGACTGTTGCCATATGGTGGTTATGTAAATTAAATGACAAAATAAGGATCTAGCATTTATAAGCAGCTTTTGCACACCACAGAAACCCAGTCTGCCTGTGCAATACCTACTAGCCTCCACTTATGGGAAAAGATGGCATCAAAAATTTGGTTTTTCCTAAGACTCTGAGCAATTACTTCAAGGAAAACACAAAGCTCTTCTTTGCCTAACATACAGAGAATATTAAATCCAATCTCACTATTGTGCACTATACACAGTACTCTTGTTCTCTAATTAACTTAAATGTCTATTTTCTCTTGGTAAAATAATCTCCCAGCAACGCATGGCTGCGTTGCCTGTCTGCAGAGGTACCTGACTGTACTTTGTGGATGACTTAAATGCCCATACTTGGAGCAAAGATGAATTCTGTACGGAGATTACCAAAGCCACATACTTTTTAACTTAACTAGATAGGGATTTTAGGACCAACTTTAGGAGTCCTGATACTCTATGTACCGGTCATTGAAACATAAAATGGGGGCTCCAGATGGGTGAGCAAGATGCTTCCCCACCACCATTCCTCAGTAAACTTTAAATATATTCTAGAGGCAGTATTTCAGACTCCATATGTAGCTATCACATAGCAAAGCGTAGATGCACTTACTAGCTATAATTTAAAATATTTGGGTTTTTTATTATTCAAGCAGGCAGAGACAATAGGTATCAAGAGAAACAGATAATTGGATCAGAAATCAAAAAATCGCTTCTTCTAAAGGTGGGTCACTATATTAAGAGACCAACTCTCATTTCTCCAGTTATAATAAAAGCATAGCACCTGCTATGGAAAATAAAAGTTGAAATTAATTATGGTATATAACAGCTTCATGAATCCTTGACATACAGCAGAGATTAGATTCAGGACTCCTACTGTACCACCACACAAAACCATGAATATTTTTTTCTCTAACCATATGCACAGAAGCTAATTAGCACAAAATCCTATTTCCTTACTGAAAAAGAAGTCTTCAGGCTTTATTAGAAGAACAGGAAAGCAATTAACTAAAGATTAAAGGGGCTCCATATGCATGAAGCATGATAGAAATTGCCAAAAGGAGCAGGAGACAGGTAACAGAGGATATAACAAAAGAGAGGGGGGGAATGAGAGAGAGACCAATAGAAGGTTAATATTAAAATCTCGACTGCAGATTCTCAGTAACCTGCTGGAAGTCAACCCAGAGGACAGGTCTAAGGTAGGCAAAAGCTTAAGCAAAAGCCTATGGCCTCTGCTATTCAGGTCAGATTACCTGATCATCATGTCCCTTTCCAGCCTCATAAATCTAAATTGCACCTGTATGAAGACAGAAGTGAATACTAAGCATAAAATATAGATAAAGGGGTAAATCTAAGTCAAACTAAAAACTTCACATTATCACGATAGCAGAGGCAGTATGTAAAAGGCATTAACTGTTTGTTTTTGACACCTCTATCCAAGTATATACACCTTTTCACAGAAGTGATATGTCTCATGGGAAGTAGCTGCTTGGCGTCTTTCTGAAGAAAGATTACAGAACTAGTCTGTCAAAATTATCATCTTCTTTGACCCTTCTATCATAGGGTAGCACTGGGTTTGTAACATGATCGCAGATTTCTAGCACTGGAACATTATTTAAAAGCCATAAAAGCTGCACAATCCTGTCTGTGTGGATCTAATGTAGCTATTTAGCAGCACAACTTGATGGAGATGGAAGTCCCTATGTAGAAGGTGTCTGTATTAATACAACCTGGCCTTTTGCACTATGATAAATTGTAGCTTGCTTCTGTCCACATAAAAGTTGGCATATATCTGAAGTATCCCCTTTTAGTGGATACTACAGGCTTGGAAAGGGGAAAAAAGGGAGGTATGATCTCATCAAGAAGGTCAGCAAGTCTCAGAGGGTCCCAAGGTCCTTTGACATGTACTGCTAGAGTTGTCAGAGGTCCTGTCATAAATACTCACATTACAGTAGATACTAGATCTACTTAAAAGTCCATTTTGATATAAAGATGCAGATGCGAACCACACCCATGAGCACGTCAAATGGTTCTTGCAACACTATAGGTGGATTTCTCCGCCTGGAGCTCCACACGAGACCCCATCCGAAAATGGGTGCTGCCACACTCCACAGAATAGCTCACACACTCTCAGTGAATGGGGGGAAAGCCAGCACCACAGGGCCTCTCAGGGCTCGCTGAAAGCTGAGTCTTCCTTAAGGATAGTGACTAGCCCAGTGGATCAGCTGGCAATGAAACCGTGACAGTGAATTCGGCAGGTGGAGCATCCTGTTAATTCATTTCCCCTGCAGATAAAAACAGTCTGCATGTTGGATAAACAGCTTCTCCCTAATGACTGTAACTGGCCATCACTGACATTACCAGAACCACAACAATAGCCCTAAAAGAAGAGGATATCCCCTTGAAGAGATCAATTCTCTTTTCTCTTGAGAAAAAAATGGAAGAATTTAACAGAATAGAGCAACTACTTGGTTAAAAATTACAGGGCACCATTTATTTATAGGACACTACTGAACTTCTGCTGTCTTCAGCTAGAAGAGAAAGATCTGCAAATCCCAAGTGAACAGCAAGGACTGAAAGTTCATGCTGGTACTGGCAGCATTTCTCTCACACCTTAAAGCAACACAGAAACTGCAGTAGGAAAATAATGATCTATTCTAATATTGGTGCAACTCATAAATGCCTTCCCATGCTGTCAGATGTCTATTAAAATCATTTGGTTGCAAGGTATATACTGTAACTGCAACAGCTGTATAGGGACAATGGTGGGGTCAATATGAGGATGGAACAATCCTTCAGCTAAAGCTCTTCAGAGCTTGGCGCTTACTCTTCACTCTACGGAGATGAAGCTTGAGCTACTTGCATATCTCCAAGCTTGGGAGTGAGAGATCTGACCCAGCTGAAAGGCCTGGCTGCAAGCAGAGATAAATGGAAGGCCAAAAGAGGAACAGCATTCTTGGGAATCACAAACAGCACATCTTTCCTCATTCCTACAAAGGGCCGTGGTGTCAAGGAAGCTGGCAGAGATATTGCATTAGTAGTGGGCACTGCGGGCAGCGCGGGGCTGGGGTACAGCCCTGGGAGCCGCACGCGTGGGGCAGCTCTGCAGGGCAGGATGAGCTGGGAGCTGGGGTGATCCCCATCCCGGTGAGCCAGGCAGCATCCTCACCGACCCCATGTGCTCCCACAGTACCCATGCAGCGCTACGTTTTGGTGTGCAATTTAAGCTTTTAGTAGCTTGATTCAGGATTTCTGGATGTTCAGAATTGCAGATAGGACCACTGTAGAGCAGTCATTTGCAGCAAAGCCATCATTTCACATAAGCATTACATTTAAGCTGTGCACTGTGTGGATCCAATAAATCCGACACAAAGTGCTACAGAGTGCTCGCACATGCAAATGGGCCCGCAGACAACTGATCGGCATCCATGCATTAAATCCCACATGTCCTGTAGAGGTCTGATTTGACTGTGTACAAACAGAATATCTGAGCTCACTGCATAGGTTTTAAACAGTATACATAAACATTTCTTCCCAGGCAGAATGATAAACTGTGAAATTGAGGGGCTTTGATGTGGCACTGCTGGTTTCAGCCATCATCCAAGACACGGAACAGTCACTACACTGTGCAGTGACCTGTATATGCCTCGTTATAGCTACCAACATTGTATTCCCTGCAGTTATTGCTCAGAATACAAGACATACTGAGAAGCTTTCCCTTTTGAAAAAGAAAAAATAGTGAATGTACTTATTTGGAAAACATATTAATTGTTCTTCTATTATTATTGTTTTTCTTTTGGCAGAAGCTTTGCTAACTTGAAGTTAGGTAGTTGTCTTTACTAAAAGCATAAAACAGATGGTATCTATGTGTAGATATGACCCACGTTTCTCCTTTCCAAATGATAAGTCTGTGAATATAATAGGATTCAGGGTCTGAAAACAACATGTTTACAGATGCTAAATAACATAACAATGCAGAAATTTCTATTTACAATATCTCTTCTGCCATCCCCAAGATAAAGCTTCTGCATTTGAAAGGTGGAGGTAATTTTGTTGTCAGTATTTCACTTTTTAAAGGTAGAGGTAAGTTAAATGAAGCTTGGAGAAGGTAACAGACATTAATAAAGTACAACTCTTGATATTTGGTATGTGATTAAATAACAGCACTGAGCTTAAATGCTACTGAGCTGCACAGGTTCTTGATGTGCTAATTTTGAGAGGGTCTAAGCAGATGCCACCTAACACGGTTAAAATGTATTGTTCCCAGGTACCTCACACCCCTGGGGACAAGAAAGAATGCAATCAAGCAAACCTGAAGTCTTTGTCCTTACAAACTTCATTCCAGAATTTCAAATGCCACAACCTAGAAACTGTTTACGGAAATCACATTAATGACTCATTCCTATGTCACAGATTTGGCCATGGATAACCTTTCCACAGCCACTTAGCTTCATTTTTAGAATATCCTCCTCTTTACAAGGATGCGCTTACAGAAACCATCTACACTAAAAATACCTGTGGATTTGCCATCCCCGAAATCCTTGTGGAGCTCTCTCTGCCAGTAGCAAACTGTGGGCTGCCACCCCGCGCCGAGCTCAGCAAGGCTCAGCCCAGTCGGCAGCTGCTGCCATTCACCCCGGCAACACTGCGTCCCTTGGGTGACAGGTTACGCTCAGAGGGAACACTGTAAACGTCTTTTTTGAAAACAGTTATGAGGCAAACTGAAATAACTGATTTTCATTCTGTCCTCTGAAAGCCAGGCCAGCAGGAGCTCAGATGACGCCGTCCGACTGCCCATCCTGCCCTTTCCATCCTGCAGAAGGACCTAGAGGTGCACGTGGGCTCCAGGCATCACTGGGTTTCCTCTGCACCAGCTCGCCATCCACATTCAAGTCCTATCCTCAAAAACCCCTGCAGATCTGGCACCTGCTGTACTTGAAAAGCCATATTCCTCATGGTCCCTGAGCTGCTTTTCTTCATGCCCACCTCTCACACCAAGATTTACTGCTGTTCTGTTTGCAGCCACCACTCCAAAAGCCAGACTCCTTCCTGGCTCAGGGTCTTCCCACTCCTCTTCGGACATCTTCCTGGTCTAGGGGAGAGGATGTGCAGTGGATAGACGCAGCTTAATAATAACCATAGCCCTAGTTCCCTTCCTGTCAACACACAAAACCCTTGCTCAAAGCCCTCACACTACAGTAAAGTGAAGACAAAACTAGTTGTTAAGATTGCAAACGCCACAGGGCAGGAATCACCCCGTTCTTCTGACATGCACCTAGTATAAAGCAGTTCAAGAAATTGCACCAGCTGCAAGCACTTTAATGAGTCTTACCATAATGACCTACCTACTTTGCTGAATTTTATTTATTTACTCATTTATTTTTGCTCCAAAGATGAAAAGAAGGTGCAGCTCCACAAGCAGCAAGCCCCATTCAGAGCAGGAGAAACCTGAGTTTCTTAATGATTTGAATTTAGTTACGCGCTACCATTCAGTGGCTCAGGACAAGCTAATGACTATGGAGAAAACAATTCAAGAGCACCAAACCTCACCTGAAAAAAAAAAAAAACCCAAGAGAAAAATAAGCACTTCACTTAATGATTCAGGCACACTGAAATAGTGAGAAAAATAGGGCTGGAGAGAAAAACAGGTCCTGAAGATCTCAAGCCATTTACTAGGTGTCTTGTTCAGGGAGAGAAATATTACTCCTGGCAACCCTTTCTCTAACCTATTCTAAAAGACAGAAATATAAGAGGATCCAACATTGTTCCTGGCTGGATCTCTCCCCACTTCTCCTTGCCTTTTTCAAAATCACCTTCTAGGGGACTTCATAATCAAATTTTAAACTCCTAAATAAATGGTGTTTGTATCACCTCACTCTCCAGAAAAAAACCAAACAACATTGACCCAATACAATCAAATGCCAAGTGGTTTCACAACAGATTTCAAAACAGACTCTCCCCAAAAAATCCTACTTCCAATAAATCAAATCTTTACAGAAGCTAAAATAATAAGCAGATTAAAAATAAATAATTCAGCCTAACTCAACCACAGCCAAGCAATAAAATGTTAAAAATTTGAGCGGGGACTACACAGCTGAGGAAGAAGATGACCACCTCACTACTTCATGGAAACAGAACTTCCATAAGGGAAGTACTTTTTTCTGAAAGAGAGAATTGTTCTGGAGCTGTACTACAATAGCTCTCTCATAGCTCCATGGTCTGTTTTATCCTTTTCTCCTTTAAGAGGTCCTTACATATTAAGCCTTGCCCCTCAAAATCCATTCAAAAAATTGTCTTGATGACTCTACTGCTTTTAGATTACATTGCCCTGTGCTCCACTGTTGTGGGCATTAGAAACCAGTCTAAAATGAGAAAATACTTCAAGATACAAAAATACATTGTTCTGTACTGCAAGATATGGAAGTATCGTAGTCTGCCAGTCTGGTCTGAAGTGAAGAACGCTAATACTTCGCGTGCCATTTTCCACCGCCGTGGGTCAGCCCACGGTGGCACATGCATTCGCAAGGAGTCTCAAAGGTATCCTCCGTGCTTCCCAGTACATGTTTTTGCAAGATGAAATTTCTTTTGGAAAGGAAGTCTCACTCAAAACATAACTGAGTACCTGACTCTGCATTGCTGCAATCAGTTAGTTGCCTTAACATTTACAGAGAGATAAGACAAGGAAAACAAACATCCTATCATTGCATCCTGATAAGATGACTGTAACTAAAAGACAGCTTACTGAAAACAAAGTAAATGTGGGGGGGTTTATTTGAAAACAACTCTTCAAAGTGGAATATCTCCAGTATCACCTCAAACAGCAGAAAAGTAAATTCAAAAGTTAGAATAATGAAATAACGATAATTAAACTGTAACTCAGAATAGCAACAGCCAGATGAAGTAGAATTTATGAGATGTTTGCATGCTCTTACACTGCAAAAACTATAGTTTGCACAAATGGATCTGAACCTAGCTTGAGCTTCTAGACATTATTGACATTTAAGAAAATAGCCCCTTCAATCTTTTAAGTGTGGAAGACCATTTTCATAATGCCTAAGTTGTTAGTACTTCCAAGGATATTTCCTACATACTTTCCGTATCAGCTGCAAGCATTCTCACTCATAGGAATTTGCAACATCAAATGGCTGGCTTCAGTTTCTATGAAGGGCATTGCAGCCAAAACACTGTAAAACATGTTTGTGCATCTACCTAAGGCATTCAGTGTTATGAAATCATTAATGGATCAATCACCTTAATAGGACCCAGACAGATAATCCAGGGTAAAGGGAGTTAACCTTTTCATTAAGAAAAAACTCATTTTCTCAAAAAAAATAAACCAAAAAAACCACCCAAACCCAACAACAAACCACCACCCCCTTCCCCAAAACACTTATGATGTTCCCAAGATGCCCCCAATGATGGACTGTGGGAAGAATATGTTAAATTCTTGAAGACTCAAGTCAGAACAGTCCACTTTTGCACTAATCTTGTGTAAATGACGGGACCAAAGACAGCGTATGCCTACTGCCTTGTCTTGATAACAACACATCGCAAGGGGTGAGGCAATTCCCTCAGAAGGGCATTTACAGGAGTCACAGGTTTGCCAGAGGTAATTCTAGCTTTGGACACCAAGAGGAGAGAGGAGGGCAGGCAGTGCCTATCACCAAAGATGCCCCTCGCTGGCAGGTTTCTGCTTTCCCATCCGTCTCCAAGTGGTTCTCCACAACAGCTCTCTCCTCAGGCGCTGAGGACACAGGTAATGCATAGACTACTGAAATAAAAATTTTAAAAATAAATAAATAATAAAAGAAAATAAAAGACACTGGGTTGCAATAGGACAATCGCTGCCACTGCCCTCGGCAAGTAGAAGTAAGAGAATAGTTACACTGCTCCTCCCCTAAGGATAACTTGGCATGGTCAGCCAGGAGATGCCTCCAGGCTGCTGAACAAACATGGAAAGGAGGAAGTTTGTGATAACACTAGTGGACTTCTAAGAGAAGCAAGAGACTTGCAACAAAATGAAAATCTACAGTCATGGTGGAAAAGAGTCTTTGACAAGCCTCAGGAAGGACAGCAGGCAGTTGGTGCAAACTAGAGAGCCACTGAAGTTAGCTCATACTAGAAAGAATGACACCCGCATGCAAAGAGGGCAGAAGGAGCTTCATTTTTCAATGTTTTTTACATTTAAACTGGCAGATTCTGTTCCAATACAAAGTATTATTCCTCTACTTTAATATTTTTGCTCTAATAGCATCCCTGTTTCACAAGCTGTATGGCTGCTCTTGTAGCCATTTAAAAGAAAACATGGGACAGTTTCATCTCAAGGCTCTGGTCAACTCAACCCCATCATTTAAAGATGGATGCATATAACTCAGCCTTGCTATCTAAATTCTCCCAAAGTAGCCCATCAGCATTCTTTCAGCTTTCTCATTTTTATGCTGAAGTGCTATACATGCACAATTCCACATCAGCATACCAAAAAGATCGTCTCGTGCATCCTTACTTATACGTCAGCACTTATATCCTTATCCATTCCCATGTCTCACATATGCACAGAAAAGATTACAAAACACCACAGAGGAGCCTACCATATGCAAGCGTTCTTTGAGGAGCAAGCATCCATATTTACCTACCGAGATTTAATAAAAAAAGAACAAAGTCACCCACAATCTGTTCAGTTCCGAGCAAGGTCAAGAGAGGCGCGCACCTTGTTTTCCTCATTTATACTGATGGGACGAAGCAGCCTGAGCCAGAACAGACACCTGATCTTAAACCCTGTGAATCCAGATGTCATGTAACCTATTATCGGTTTGACACCATGCAGAAAAACGTCTCAATGAATCTGGAAATCTGTTGCCACTTTTATATTCAAGAGATATTTCTGACCTCCTTCAATAGCGTGAATGTGTTTTTGATGGAAAATACAGCTTTGCACATTTAAAGGATGGAATGTGTCCATTTTAGGCTTGTTCATTCTCAGGTAGCTATGTTTCTTCAAAGAGAGAGTGACAGTTCAATTTAGATATACTGTTATGAAGGAAATTGATTACTGTGTTTTGCACATCCACATCTATTTTAATTCTAAGCTGCAACCGACCTGCCTTGCCACAAGACACTGACTTTAAACCA
Source organism: Rhinoptilus africanus (assembly GCA_013400135.1). Lineage (NCBI taxonomy): Eukaryota > Metazoa > Chordata > Aves > Charadriiformes > Glareolidae > Rhinoptilus > Rhinoptilus africanus. The sequence continues at coordinate 180,420 of VXBO01008333.1, forward strand.
TCCTACTCATTCCTTTGTTTCCCACAGAAAGTCATAAACTGAGAACTGTAAAACCACAACGTCCTGGAGAATAAAACATCCCAGCAAGGGAGGGAAAAAACCTAAGAGCATGTGCACACAAGGTATCCTGCAAACCCTGGACTGTGCTTTTTGGTTGGCACTCTGCCCCGGAGCCCACTGATCTCTTTTAGGTAACATTAATGGCTGTGGGAAGATCATCAAAGCAGACTGTTTTGCTCCTAATAAAGCAGCTGACTCCCAGGCTCAAAGCACGTAAGTAATGTGAAAAAGCAAATCCAGTTTTGCCAAGAGAACTAGCTATTACTCTGCTGCGAGGACAGAGCAGGTAGATCTGCGTTGCCTTAAACTGAAATGTCAGGAAAACAACCACCACCACAAAAAATACTGGCATTACCAGACACAAATAAATTTACTGCAGCGTATCACTGACACAGAAAACCTCAATCCTATCTATATATGAAGTAAACCCACTATCAAATCTACTTCTGGAGAATAACCTTATAGCAAGATACAAGAGCACACACTCCTCAGCCATCCAGACTTCACAACAACCATGCCAGCCTCGCTCCTGGCAACACAGTGAAACAGTTCATAGTTTAATCTATTTTGAAGAAAAATGTGTTTGGTCTATGTGCTATCAAAGGCTCAGGCTATCTTCATTTCCCACTAAATCCTCCAAAGTCAATTATGTTGTTTCCTCATTTGAGACATTGTTCCAAGTATACAACACTTTTAATAAGTTTACCAATATCTTGCCAATCCCCACAGGGATCAATGAACCCAAACAACCCCAACTTCTCAAATTACATTCCATTTTGTGCTTAGGAAATTACTACTTTAAGATTGCAACTGAGGGATACTGGGAACAAGCTCTGCAAGCTCCCTATAAAAGGGAACTAAAATGTATTCCACATTATCCACGACCTCTCCACTCTCCTTTTCAAGATGGGTGGGGAACCTTTATACCCAGCCAGCGGTCCCTCTTGAAAGTCACCTTATTAGTATAAACCCCAGGGGTTCTCCATCAATACAACTACTGGGGTCCCACACCTACTAACTTGAAACCAACACAAATCAGCCCTTCCCCATTATCCTCACAATTGACTTTATGTTAATCCCCTCCACACTCCCTTTCTCCACCCTCAAAATCTGCTTCCGCCACACTCACTCTCGTGGCCTACTAAAGCAGCAGCTGACCACTTGTACCGGCCACAGTGGTATTAGAAAACACAGAGACAAGTTCTTCACTACTGACTTTTAACACCAAAATGAAAATCCTCATTCATATCCCGTATACTAGTTCCGTATCTAAACCCCGCGGCATAAATATTTCATAATAAAAGGATAGTCTCTCCGGGTAATTCTGAAGGCCATACGAACTACCTGAAGCTATAAAATGGAATAGGTGTAGTCAGTGATATTTAGTAATTTCTGAATGATTCAAGCATATAAAATATTGGTATTCAAAACCAATGGAAACAAGTCAAATAGCGGGAAAGAGAAAGAGAATAGATATGACAGACAGGGAAACAGTACCACAGTGGTTGACTGTAACTCTTCAGTGTCAAAGAATACATAACTTCTCAAATCTGTGCTTTTTTCTGTTAAGTGTATCATTAAAACTTTGCACTGATAGAAAAACACAGTGAGCCAATAAGAGTTACAAATCAAACCCCATTAAGAATACTGATTTTTTTTATACAATCAAGAAAAGCTCCGCAACTCCTTATACTTCCAAATTGAAAACTCAACTTTTATTAGAGCCCTCCTGAGAAAAAAACTTCCATAACAAGAACAGTTTGTATTTGTTGAAGTTTGCCTCATTGCAGAAGCTACTTAGCTGTTCCAGGACACACTGCATGCTACCTTGCAGTTTTTCCAAAATCAAGCTACTAACTCAAGGGGCAATCTGAACTGAGTGTCACACCGAGTATCACATAAGCTTTGTTAGGTGGCAAAGTCTGTTTATTTTTTTTTATTCTCACAGTAAGACCCTGCGTCAGCCTCTGAGTAGTAAGATAATTTCCCCTCCGTTGTTTAATAAATCAATGGGGTTTTTTTCCCTCCACAAAACAGATCTAGACAATGAGAAGATTTACCAGCGTCACAACAGACTTGCTTTTACATTTAATATCCAACTTCTTGGATATACGAATATCCAACTTTATTTCTTCTCTACCTCTCACCCCTGAACCAACATACTGGTCTACCTTTATAGTTTACCAGTTGTTGTATTTCACCAGGCACCAAAAGGGAACAATGTAAAATATCCACCCGCAGTTCTTGGAGCCACCAGTCAAAGCTGCTCTCTTGTGTTCAAAGTACTTCAAGCACTTGACCAGTCACACAAATCTTTCACGCAGTACCTTCAAATTCATCCCAGCAGAAGCCAATCAAAAAACAAATGGTGGTAATGACCACCAACTATTTAAGCTATAGTTGTCTTTAATTCTGTTTGAGACAGAAGCCAGCACTTCATTCGACTTCAGCAAGTTTCATGCCTCCAGTATTAGTTTCATTTGTTGTTTATGCAAGATTTCGCATCGATTTGACATTAAAGCTACCCTCTCAAAGCCTTAGCCTTAGAAGATATATCACTTAAAAAAACCCAAAACATTCTTGGTCTTACAAGACAGGCTTCCATACAGAATGCTTAGATCATCCTCAGTTTTCCATAAATTATCCCACATCCATTCTAAATAAAAAGCTCTTTAACAAGACTCAACCTCAATTCTGAAGGCCCACTGAAGAATTTGCATTTGTTTTTGGATAGTCCAAGCAAAACCAGCCAAACCAACATTCTTTATCAGCAATGCAAGATTGCATCTCAATTAAAAATTCGTATCCAGACACATCGACGCGTAACCCCGCAGATAGTAGCCCACATGGATCTTGACTATATTCAAACCTTTGTAACAAATTTTCAGGTTTTGTCAAAAAATATTTATTGTGTGAATGAAGAGCAATAATTAGCAATCCTTCTCCCCTTAGATTTTGTTTCCTCCCATTCGAGATGGCTGCATGTGAAAAAAAAAAAAAATCACTAAATTGACCAAGTCCGTCATAATCCGTATCATTTATTTTCACTATAGGAAAAAGAGAAAATGAAGTTATTCCACAAGTCAGAAAGACAAGACGACTTGTACTTCAAGGAGCTACCCAGTAGATTTAAAAACAAAGTTGTTGCAATTATTGTTGTTGCTAATTATTAAGCCACATCTTCAAGAAGAAATATGCTACCCAAAACTTTGAGCAGAAGAAAACAATTTCGTAGTTCTGTTTATCTGCACGCATGCAGAATTGGAGATCGGTTAGAAGAAAGCTTACCTTTGCAACAGGAGTAACTTCACCTTCACATATTTCAAGACGCAGAGTGCACACTTACCCAGAACAGACAGCAGAAACCACAAGGGCTGGCTGAGAAATGAACAGCTACTCTACCCCTATGCCTGCACTTTCATTTCCTAATCTTAATCCACCGCATGCAGGAACTTTAGTTAAAACGCACTTCCATAAATAGCTTGATGTCTTTCTTTACAAAAGAGTAACAATGATTATGGCAGTTCTGTTCTTATATTCCAACAATAAAAAAGAGTAACATTAGATGGCCACCGACATTATTTGCAATGCAACACTATGCAACCCTATTTTCTTATTTAAAAATACCCACATAGCCCATCTCCTTCAAAATCAACATCCACTTTTGTTTTAAAAGGATAATAAAAAACAAGCTTTACTCAGTTAAGGAAGAGACACCTTCACAAGGAACAAAAAGCCAGTATCAACAGTGCTGTTCTAAAAATATAGCAAGGGTTAACCTTCAGCGTGGAGACGTGTTCACTCCACAAGTGCCAAATTTTTAATAACAAAAAACCCATTTATTACAACAGAATATTACAAACAACTACTTTCAGTGATCAAAAAGTAAAATTTTACAAAAATGCAAACATTGTAATTTTCAACGTGGAGCGACATTCTAGGTTTACAAACACGACGTCTTTTGTTTACGCAAACTTAAAAGTGATTTCCACTCTGCTTTATTTTCCTTGGAATACAGTACATTTATCCAAACAAAAGCATGTACATTCAATATAGAACATTTTGAGCAACAGCTACAGTCCAGTTCCCATTCACAGTATTTTTAGTGCAATGCACTAACAGGGCCAAATATTCCTCTATCCATAAAAGTATTTTTACTCCTGATCTTGTGATCAACATTTTTAGATATATTTTATACAAAAAGTATATATGAACACAAGGCACCTCCCTAAGTAAGGGAGTGAACCCATATAAAAAACATGGTATTTCTTCTGATGTACAATACCTTTCAAATTGTAGCAATTTGACACAAATCACTAAACAAAATATTTTCTAAAAAGCAAAAAACAAAACAAAACAAACCAGAACAGAATAAAAAACCCCAAACCACTGATGCATGACACTTGCCAAGAATTTCATAATGGTAGGCATGCGACTGTTTTACTACGATCTTGATTAAAAGGTTAAAGAAAGGGATCTAAAACATTTTCCAAATTATACAAAGTCAAGTGCTACCTATAGCGGTCATTCATGATCTTGAGAGAAAAAAATATTATTAGTTTCTCCCATACTATCCTCCCTTTTTATTAATATTTAATGAAATAAGCTAACATTATAAGTGGTTGTGCACAGATTGTCTGTCTATAATACATCAGCAAATATTCGCTACCTTCATATTAACATTAGTGTGTTGATCTTTCAAAAAATAAACTGAAAAAATAAACTGCAACTATCATTAAAGTGCTTGTGTATAATCTTTTTTTAAAAAATTAAAGAATAGAGGAATGTGGATATTCTTGTAAACTTCCTAGATGTTTACAAAGTTGTCCTATGCACCACATATGGAGGCCTTTGAAGAAACTTCAGTAGAGTGAAATTCAGAATGTCCCAGAAATGGGAAATTAGTCAATATGAACAAACTGATATTATGGCAAATACTAAAAATTAGTACAATTCAGCCAATATACACTACGTTGTTTGCTCTTATACATTCATTTGTAATAAATTTAAAACAGTATATGACACAACATTTGCCAAAGTAGGATATCCCAAAAAAGTTAGAGCTGTTCA
>VXBO01008333.1:185566-198475 GCA_013400135.1 Rhinoptilus africanus
CACCAGTTAGCACTACTGGGGAGGACCCATATGCACGATGAGCTCTCTGAAGATAATTTCCTAAATGAGGAACAAAAATCTTCTTCCAAAGCTGCTGGTCATTAACTTGCCTCTGCACTTCTTTTTTAATTTCAGAAAGGTTTTTCTATACTCTGTCAAACCTCGATTGCACAGAGGTAACAGCTAATTTAGAAGCACATGTGCATTTAAACTACTTCAGTATTTTGGGGGGAGGCCCTGTCCTAGAAGCAGTCAGAATGTAAGTAAGAAAACAACAGCTTATGAAAACATTTTCTCCTTTCAGTACCATTATCAAGATATTAGCAGTCCCAACAACAAACTAAAATCTTTTTCATTCAAATGAACTCCAAACTTCCCAAACATTACTTGAATCTATCTGAGGAGAAATGGGAATAAATTAATACTTTTGAGTTTACCCATATAATTCTGTTTTAAATTACACAACATAAATAATTTATAAGGATAAATTTTTAATTCTTGATCAAAATGCAGAAGTCACTCCTCCTCTTAACTTCAGCATATCTCAGGGTCCAGCTCGGTTAATTTTTGAAGTTCCATCCCACTTAGCCAGGATTTGTTACCAAGTCACAAAAGCACCGGATTACAATTTAACATAGCTGGGTGGCAATTCACTATGAAAGCTAAACTCAAATCAAATTATCTCCCAGGAAACAGCATTTCAGAGTTGAAATATAGAACAAGGCACATATACTTGGTTTTCTTCTCACCAAATATGCTAGAAAAGTAATTCTGAATAAGGATGTTTTTAACCTCTTATAGGTATCACTACAGTCTCTCTTCATTGTAATTTTTTGTATATCCCCCCCCCCTCCTTCAGGCATCAACTGGTCATTCTGAAATACAAACTGACCGCATACATACATTATTTCCTTTTTTAAAAGGTCCTTTTAAAAACAGGCCATCTTTAACATGAGGGCTATGGAAAACTGAGAAACTACAAATACAACCCCTCCAAGTGTAAAAAAATTCCCAGAGTACCATATAAGCAGACGTTTAGAAAATTCATGGTCAGACTTCTACACACGTTTAGGCTTAAAACAAAAATTCTTGAAGAGACTCAAACACTTTAAAAATAAACAATCACAAGTTTCCAAACCCGTGCTTATATAAATAAGCATTAAAAGAATCAAATCCTAAATGTGATGAATTTAAAGGTGTTTGTAGACACCTAACTCATAATGATTTTAAATCAAAGCAATTAAGCATCCACATTACATTCCAAAAAATTGTTCTATGTCCTTTTGTTGACAAGGCATAGGCAATACACATTAAATTTTAAAAAATAAAATAAAATGCACATGTGATCATTCCAGTAAATTCACAGAGATATTTTTTCTGTCAACAACTTTTAGTGTAGCACCTTTAGTACTTCTTCAACTGAGAAGTTAATTAACAGGTTAAGTTATTCAAACCAAACAAAAATATTGTTAATTTTTAAAAATTACTATTTTAGAAATGCACGTATATTAGCTTGATTACAATAGATGCCTTAAGACAATTTAAAGAGTTGACTCAGTACAGTTTAATCTGTATTCTAGTCCAACTTTCTACAATGACAGATTCAGAAATTAACTTTTCCAAAACACTAAAACCAAAATTTAATAAACAAATTTGATATCTACTTATTTAAGCTGCTAAAACATAAAATCTACAGAAAAATATGTTTTCAGCAATAAATCAACAACAGCAAATGAAAGGCAGTGGTTTTGTTTTGTTTCTCAAAAAAAAAAAAAAAAGGACAAAACATTTATTTTTTTCCTCACCAGACAACAGCTTTAGATCTTGTACTTCTGCCTTTGGTTTTATTTTCTTCAGGTGAATGAGATACATTTGCTTTGTGGGTTTTCTTATGATGTTCTAGAAAAGCTTTTCTGGCAAACGCTTTCCCACATTTATTGCATCGATGCAGAGAAAAGTTTTTTGTTACTTTTACTTCAATGCCAACATCAGCTCCTACATCCTTTTTATTGGGAGAATTAGAGGTGACATCCTGTTTTGAAACAATCTGTTTTGTTTCATCCCTCTGAGGGCCTCTTTTTGTCACCTTATTTAGAACAAGATCAATTGGCTTTTTTATTGCTCTAATTTCTAAACTTGCAGTTATTTTCCCAAGGTAGCGGGGTGACTTTTTATGAACTACAGTTATATGCCTTATCACATCACGCTTGCGTCGTGTTTCATAAGAGCAGAGTGGACACCTGTAGTATTTAACATAAATGTTATTTCCATCTGTGTGTAATTCAATGTGTTTTGTCAAGTTCTGTTTAGAAGTAAATTGGCGTTTACAGAGTTTACAGTAAAGCTGCTTGAAGTCAAAGCCAGCTGAAAGTTTTGGCTTCCTGGTTTTTTGCTGGCCACCTGCAGCAGATGCATTCGTTGATTTAGAGGTTGATTTAGTGGTTGATTTAGAGGTTGATTTAGTGGTTGATTTAGAAGTTGATTTAAGGTTTTCAGGGTCCTGTTTAACTTTATTTTTCTGTGCTGACGGTGTGCTCTTTTTCTCATTTGAATGATTTGCTCCCTTTAATTCATTCTGCGGAGAAAGGGCAATGGAAGGGGGTGAAGGTTCTACAGAATCTGCTGGTTCAACTTTTACTTTTATTTCTGTGCCATTGGCAGTATTGTTGGGTCCTTTCTCTCTTTTAGAGTTCTTTCCAGCAAGAGTTATCTTGTGAACAATTTGCATGTGCCTTTTCAGCATTATTTGTGAACTATATTTTCTCTTGCACAGAAGGCATTTGCACGCAGTTAAATTGTATTCAGCCTTTGAAGACGACTTTTGTTTTCGTGTCTTAAAAGATTTTTTAGCAGAAATTGTATCCAAGAACAAAGGTTGCCCAGGCTTTGTAGCTATATCAGGAGTAATGGAATCCCTTCTTAATCCTCTATGAACTTCATCAAAATGCCTCCTTACGTTGGCTTTTGTAGCAAATGATTTATAACATACAGGACAACTTCTACCTAATGTTACAAGAACATTCTTATTTCGTCCTTTCGTGGAGCATTGATTTGGTTTCTTTTTTGTTTCTATGTACTTCTTTAGCTCTTCCATCTTTTTTTTGTGCACTTTTCGAATGTGCCGGCGTACACTGCGTCTGGAATGAAATTCTTTCCTGCAAAGGCAACATATCAACTGGTGGCCAAAATCAGAATTATCCAGAGAGTCCAACTCAGGATTTGCTGCTGGAGGTTGTTCTTCAGGAGTAGGTATCACTTTGTTTGTAATGGGATCAGCGGGAGGTAATTCTACAGTCTCCCCAGCTGGGACTGGGGCTGGAGCTGAAACAGTCTTGGGTTGCTCAGTGCTGGGCTCCTGTATCTGTACTGGAGCTTGATCGGGGGTACTACTGCTTTCTGTGTTCTCATCTGGGCTATCGGTCCTTGATACATACTGAAATACAGCATTCTGATTAGTTTCTATAGGTTCCAATTTAATGACATATTCTTGCTTATCTACCCTCGGATATATTGCTTCCAGGAGGTCATTTATGGCTTGACTCTGTTTATCATTTATATCTGGGAGGTCTGTGAAAAGAGTTAAAGGTATTTTTTAATGATCTGGTAATTTCAAATTATTTACATTTCAAAGTATCTTTTAACCACTGTGTCAATTCGGTCACAAAATTTGCACAAATCCTGTATCTGTACTATTTTTCTGACCATTTATATTCAGAGGTTTTGAGTAATCTTTTTTTATCACATTAGTACAAGTGACTTTTTTATTAGAAGTCAATACTGGAAGTACATCCTTCTAGTGCGCTAATGTGAAAGCCACCTAAACTAAAAATTAGTCTGCCTGGAATTTAACTGGTCTTTAAAAATCTGTGTCAATTGCAAGAATAATGGCATATGAGTGAGCTTGTTCTGCAGGTGTGCAACTGAGCCTGAACTATCACTAGAAACTGATTTTCCTACTGCTGGAAATGGGCATTCTCAATAAAGGAACCTAATTCTAGAAATAAGCTCTTCTCTGTGAATTCTGAACGGTCCTTAAGAAAGAATGTAACGTCTGTGCAACCTGAGCACTGTGTGAAGATATAATTAGATAAGAAAGGATTTAACTTCTGGGGCAGGGAAAGCTTTTAGTAATACCAAAGCAGTTAATAGGCTCAGTGATACAGTAAGATAGTAAATGTTAAGGACAGAAAAATCCTGTGTTATTCAGGGGAAAAAAAATTGTACTAATTTCTCAAAACAATAAAAACTGAGCCAAAGAAGTTATTTTAAGAAAGAATAACTTCACTGAGGTTCAACCAAAGGTCCAAAGGCTCATCCTGTGTTCTGTCCTGATAACACATTGGAGCAGACTTAAAAAGCAAGAAGGAAGGATACAGGGATTCTGTTTATCTAATGCCAGTAAACTTCTCAAGCTGAAGTCTGCCTTTAAAGTACTGTTTCAATACACCTAGTTTCCAAAAAGTTTATTCACATGCTTTTGAAGCATTCTTGGCTACCGTAATGTGAAGTGGTGGGTTTTTTGTTTGTTTTTACCAGAAATACTGATAATTCTACTGTCTGGTAATTTTGCTGGATACCCTACAGTTTTGTATTAGGAAAAAAAAAAAAAGAGAAAAACAAATTATTTCTCCCATTTACTTTCACGTCATTCATGATTTTACAGGCCTCACAAATATTCTGGTTTTAAATGTCAGATTAGTTCAGTGATCTAATTCCCAGCACAACACGCTAAGCCTCTGCACTGGCATAACTAAGAAACCAGAGTGCTACAGCAAAAAGGTGAGGCACTGAGATGATACAGTTCAAAATTATCCACAGTGATTTGAAGATGTGATTCCTGATAACAGCTAATTAAAAGTCCACACTTAGTCAGGTTTATTCCTTCCACACTGCCAGCAACACACGAAAAGTGTTATCGGTACAAGAAATGCGCTGTTTTGTTGCTCAGAACCCATCTTTTAACACTGAATTTTTAACACCTTTTGCAGTCAAATAGGACTATCTATATAACTTTTTATCAAGGGTAAAAAGTCCTTCCTATTTTATCGCACCTCTTCAGTCATTTAATGACTACACTAGCAGAATAAATCTCAAAAAAAGTTGTCAGGGAATAGTCTTCAGAATTTTTCACCACGAGGATGCTGAACTTTTATTTCTACCTCTCATTCAGTACCTTTTAATGTTATTTATAGAAAAAACTCCCACTTTATTCAATAACCGTTATATTCAATTTTATACAAAACGTAAGCACTTATATGGTTTCATTCACAGCAGGTAGGAGTATTCTCTTCATTTGCACCCCTCCTAGTGAACAGTGGACTACGAAAGCTAACCAGCCAAGTAAATGAAGGCTAGAATATCAGGAGCTGGATGGCAGGTCCTTACTCAGGGTATTCTTATTTTGCTTAGAAAAACTTTTGCATTTAAGTCAGATGCACTTCTAACCTTGCTTTGAAAATACAACTCATCCCTTTTCACAGAAAAGCTCTGCGACTCTGTGCAAGAGACCAAGCACGCCCATTTCAGGAAGGTGACAGTACTAGTCTTTTCACCTTCTCCTTCACAACACTAGCTGACACAGTGCGGGAAAAGAATCACCTATGTAAATCTCTGCTGGTTCCTAGTTTTTGAAATATTGAGGTAAGAAGGCATTAGTCGGGAAAGAAAAATCCTCATTGCAACTATGTTGATCTAGTCAAGAGATCAAGATAATTAGAAAGCTTTACTAAACATTTCTGAATGCTGATACATTTCCAAACTATTCATCTTCACTTGATCAACAAAAAGTCATGACTGGAATAAGACTTTAATAATTTCTTTTTCCATAAGAACATGCTTCTTTATTGTTCCTTTGTCATTTAAGATACTTTCTTTTAATAACGAAATTGAATTTCTACAACAAAGTTGGTGGGCTATTCATGATCACATAGAATATCTTAAAGCTGCGTAAGGTGAGGTGAGGCTGTGGGAAAGAGACAGTATTACTGAAGTACAGATCCTTAAAGAAACGGGTGAACTTTCAGTCAGTGTTTCACAATGAGCAAGACTGAAGGATTATATTCATAACACTGGGTGCTTCCCAATTACAGGAGAAAATTATGGATATTGATCCAAATCACTCTGCAGGATCCAGCTGAAGTCAATCAGAACTCTGCTGATCTAAAATGAAGAGCCTTGTTAGATCCACGCTTTTCAATGAGATTCATTTCCCAGTCCTTTGGCATACTTTTCAGTATCTTTCACAGTAGAGAGGAAAAGAACAGGAAAGAAAGAGGGGAAGAGGGAATAAAATGCGTTAACAGCAACAAGCTTCATTAAAAGGTTGGATATATAAACTAGCTATCAAATTATGACATTGACGTGGGTCTCAGTTGTTAACGCATATGAAGTCAGTGCTGTAGCTTCTTTACTACCCTAAAAGTGATCTACATACATTACTACTGAAACTCAATTCCACTTCTTTTTTTGCGTTATGTTTCTGGTCTCTTTGTATAAACGGTACAGAAAGATCAGTTGCTCAACTTCAGATAGCTTTATTAAATATTTCAATTAGTAAGACTTACTGTCATCCATCTGGAGACTTGGAGGACAATAAAACTTTTTATGAGTAATTAAATTTGGTAGTCCTCTGAAGAGACTCCGGCACAATTTACATTCAAAAATGGTGTCCACATCTTTCAACAAGATATGTTTAAGTTGTTTCGTTCCTGTAATAAAAGAAATGTAACACTTCAGGAAGGTTTTCTGTTCATCTTTTAATTCACATCATCCCATGAAAAGTGGAAACATTTTAAAACATGACAATTACAACAGCATTTTATCTTGTGTTAATGCTACTTCATTGCACTGTAAGTTTACGATAATTTTTTTCTTTAAGTTTATCCAACAGTGGTAAGAAAGCAACATATATTCAGCTATTTCATGTAAGAATGGCACCTGGTAAGGCAAAAACAGAGCATAAAATAAAACAAAGAGAAAAACTAACTGGTCAAGAAGTGTTACTACATCTAGGTATCTGACTCAAAATCAAGATGATGACTCTTAGGCAAGAAAGTAGAACCGCAGACGTATTTTCAGCCCGCTGAAAGGAAAATACGTATCATTTAAGTCAGAAACTTTTCCACTAAAACATAAGCAGTGTGACAAAACGTGCAGGTTTTCTAGACCATTACACGTTGGATATTCAAAAAACAAACCTACAACGATACAGTTTGATCTAGCATTGTTGACATATTCCAGCTCCTGCCTTGACTAAACAACTAAAGGATTCAGAGTTTAAGTTACGCTTCAGACCTACTCCCTCATTTCTCATGTCACAAAAACTATGAACGTAATGCCTACAATTAGCAATGGATTACAAAATGATTAATACTTTCCCACTCCAAAGTAGAAAGAAACACTAGCTAAGCAAATTCAGCTTATTTCTTCACTTTGGTTTTTCTTATAATGGAATAAATTAAAATTAGTCCAACAAGTAAAAAATACAATGAAACTGGACGAAGAATAAATAATACCAGATAACTATCAATGAAGACACTCTTCAAGCTGCAATAGAAGTTCAAGTTTTCTGTAATCACAGGCGCTTAAGAATTCCTTTTAAATATCAAACTAAGAGGCACACTGCAGAACTATTCCCTAAACAAAACCCTTTCAAATATTAATAATTTCATAACAGTTAAGTTCTTCAATATGAATGGGCCTTACCAAGAGAAGAATGGGCCTTACCAAGAGAACTTTTTATTTCTTGGTGTAATAGTAGTACAAAATTTTTTACAACTGAGTTTTAGTGAAGCATGGCATCTTTTCCTTCTTACACAATTGCTTAAAAATGGTACCCAAACTTGACTGCCCTGAGGCTACTGTCCAGTTTCTGCCCCTTGACTACCCTGAGGCTAGTGTCCAGTTTCTGCCCCCTCCTATGCCTTTCCTCAGCCACAGCCGCTTGCCTTTTCCTCTCACTGTTCTTTCTTCAAGTGTTAGTAACCCTCACCTTCATCTGACCCTGACCTGCCTTTTTACAGACTACTGGACTAATATTTAGATTTAGTGAAAACTCCAAATTTAAAAATTGTACAGAGTCCCCCCAAAAGCAGGTTATTTACTCAGATCTCATCAACCAATATTTGAGTTTCTGCATATAAAGAAAATTACTGACAAATACCCAGCTGAACTAAACTGCAGATGCTCCACGTAGATTAAATGCCAGGAAGTTACCAACTATAATTCAAACAAAAGCCCTGCAAATTTGGCGATAGTACATAATAAACCAAAATCTGGTCGTGCATGCCCTAGCCACAAACCCCTCTCTGGAACAAAACCAAACAAAAAAAAAATCATCTAATTCTCCACTATTTCCCAATCAAGGGAAACACAAGTCCTTCATTCCCTCTCCTACTACACTGACAGTTCGGTCTTTTCCTACTCAGGACTGAAATGTTTTTGTCTAATCCAAATTATTGGTCTTAAGAATTAGTGAGTGAGATTTAAGGATTTATGACATACTGGAGGTCAGACTAGATGACACGGTAGTCACTCTGGCTTCATACCTTCCTCATGCAACTATGAAGCTTTTCATTGGTGGGAATAAAAAAAAAAAAAAAGGATATTGGTCCTTTGGTCCTTTTGAATTAAACTGTAGCCCTTTAGGGACTTCTGGAATCAGCCCATAAATTTAAAACATCCACTGGTTTTGCGGACACAGCAGGCAGAAAAAAGAAATAAGCATGTCCTTACTCTTCACAAACTGCATATTGTGGCAACAAGCAGTCAGTCTTCTGCCAGCATATGGTGCCTCCATCTTACTGAAGCCTTCTCTATTTTGTAGTTACATCTAATTGTGGCAGGTGATACTTTGTCAAATTCTCTTAATATTTGTGAGTGTTGAAGCTAGAATAACATCACAGTCACAAGAAATTGGTATAGAACACAGGTTATTACAAATATTTCTCTGGCAGAAGTACCAAAGTTTATGCCTTTAGCAAGTAATTTCATTTTTAGAAAAAAAAAATCTAGATACAAATTCATCTGGTTTTCTTAACACTTTAGATGACAAAAACTTCTGCTAAAACAGCTTAAATAATTATGGACAATACCCAAGGTTTAGTCTCTATTTCTTTACCACAAGAATCAAAATAGTTTCTTTCCAAAATGAAATGTTGCTTCTTCAAAACCAACCAGTAAAATCTTGGTCTAAGTCCTTTTGCCTTCTGTCCTGTTTCCCTGGTGCAGATAACTGAAGATGGCAAGGTAAGCTATCAATTTAACACCTGCCAGTGAGGACAATCTGGAAGTAGCCTAGAGACAGAGTACTTGCAACTAGTTCATGCTATTACCAGTAGAGATTCCATTAATCTGCTCCAAGCAAAAGAAGCCTACCACCCATATCTGAGGCCTTAGGCAATCTCACCAAACACACTTCTTATAAAAGTTTACTTAATGACAACTCATACATCCGGTTTTCTTTCTTCTACTAAATTGTTTAAACTCAAATGGAGAACATAAACTGAATATTGCACCATTCTACAAGACTCAGCCCAGACATGCACGCCGTTACATAGCAGCAATGGTTAATATATATGAAGTGTTTCAAGTATAACAGCTCTATGTGGAAAAGTCTAGAAGCACGTAGATAGTAGCATTACAGGCACTGCTTTAATTTTTGTAATAACTGCAGTGCTCTTGCACTGAGGGTTGTGAAAATAAAGCGTTACATTTGCCATATCAGAAGCGCAGAAACAGCTAGAAAACATTTAAGGTTTCAATCACCCCTGGCACGCTCAGCCAAATGCTCAGTTGTTATTCTTAGATTCATTGCTATGTATTGCAACTCCAGAAAACAAGCAAGGAACAACTTAAAAGTCACATGACAAAGCAATTCTAAAAAGTTCAAGGTAAACACTACATTTCCTCATCATCTCAGGAGTTTTAAGATAAACTCATTAATAACAGCAGGAAGAATGACATAAAGCAAAACAACAAAGTAATTTTTTATGGTTTTGAAAGAGGACTATACAGCAGGAGCTGTACCTTCATCACGTTCTATGAAAACCCTTATTAAAAGAACCAGCATCTAATACCAAAAACCTACAAAGATTTTGCAAATATGTAGGAAGTCAGGTGCTGGGCTTTTTAATTTACTAAACACATATAACTGTTATAACAAGGTAATAGACTTCTTAAGAGTCGGACTTAGTTTCATACCTGATCGAAAACACTCAATGATTTGTTGAATACCAGATTTTGATGTTTGCAGAGGCTGCTGTAATAACGGAGGATCACCAGGTTCCAACAGATGCACTGAAATATATAAAAGGATAACAAGCTATTAAAGAATACTCAGGTCATTTTTATTAAGTTACGGATTTTCTGAGCATACAGTAAACTAGCTAAAAATACAGGCCAAGACTACAGTAAAAGTTGTCTCACTCAAAAATTTTCATTTACACTTAATTAAAACATAGCCAATAATGAATTTTCCAGCCATGACACCTCGAAAATTCTGGTATTTTGGTCATTTTGATTAAAGAAAATGCGTACTCAAAGCTACGTGTATCAAATAGAAAAACATATAAATACACAAAACCAAACTGACTCATTAGAAATTTCCATCACTTGACTCCCATCGTTCAAACCAAAATGGATGTACAAAAAAACCCATTACCAAATACTGTACTTGACCGTGTACTATGTGATTTCAATGTTGTCAGTACACACCTAAGCACTGAATCCAAATCTAAAGTAGCAATGATCAGAAAAAAAAGCACAACAAAGCTGTATGTACCAAAAATAGTTATGGTTATATTTTTAACCAATACAACCACATTCAAGAAACACCTCTGGTTCAAGCAAACTACCAAAGTAATAACTTATTTATGAAGTTTCATTCCATACCACAATCTTTGTAAAATCTACTGGAATTAAAACACGTATTGATCAGGATAATTTTTAGTTATTCCAATACGCAGTATTTATGCATATGACAATTAATAGCACTCCACTGTTGTACACGCAAAAGGCAATTAAGCTCTGCCCAGATGCAAAACCAATTTAAATGAGTAAGTGCACTTACTCAAGAATGTGCTTTCAAAATCATTTATTAGGTCTTCTTGTTAATTTCTCATTGACAAAATAGCTAGTTTTGTAGTTCATAAATTGGCTCCTACCTTATCCATTTGATTTGATTTTTAACTCCATTGTAAAGTTTCCACTTCTAAATGAAGTACTGAGCATCTCTAAGAAGTTTATTTTTAATAAAGAGCAGTAGAGATATAGTACAAAACTATGTAGATATATTAAGTGCAAATAGATTAAAACACATTTTGACAGGAAAGTTGTTCTAAAAGATGTTAAGGTTACAAATAAATTCAAGCTGAAAAGAACATCAGAAAGAAAAGCAGTCTAAGAAAAGAACGATAGAACGAGCACTCCACCCAACTATGCTGGCCCCATAATATACTATTATATATACGAACACATAACACCCATTACAAATCAGCTAATCGTTTGGGGATCTCCAACACAATGCCATATTGTATTCTAGCAGCCTATTCCCTATTCTTCAAAATAGTATATTTTGGGTTGTATACTGCCTCTACTATGCATGTGCTACACCCACTGACATCAAGAGGAATGACATACGTGAAGCAGACATAACACACTGCTGTTATTTGTAAGCAAGAAAAGTATTTTAGCTTTTTCAAAGCATTATAACAACTCAAAACCATTTAATCTTAAACAAAAAGAAGTGTTTCTCCTAGCTGAACAATACCTACTCTCAAATTACATTTAATTAAAGGAGCATTATCAAAGTTGTTGCCATGCTCACGCTTTCAACTATTAATTTCCTAAACTGATGCCTTTCTTTTCAAAACACAAGTGAAAGCATCCAAACAACAAACTCTGCAACAAGGCGACAAGAAAGAAACCAAACATCCTTTTAGACTACCAATTGTAACAGTAGGAAGAACAATTACAAAAGAAAAATAGCAAGTTGGCTGAACCTTCAAAGAATGCATTATACTTTCCACTGATTGCATCTTCCATGTTCATGCAGCTGTGGAATGGAAATATACACTTAAGAACTTTGTGGGGTTTTTCTCCTCCTCTGAAAATCAGATCTTTGAGCTCATCGGAGCTCACCAGAGGAGTAGTAAGTAAAAAAATAAACAGCGAATGCAAAAGACTGCCAGAAACGTCATTTTACAAAAAAATCAGAATATTACAGTTTTTGGAAACAAAAAGGCCAGTTGTTTTACACAACTTCTTGCCTTCCTCTGCTCACTGCATACAATGCCCGTGTGGTGGCTTGGGGATTATTACACATCCTGCAAGAACTGAGAAGTTATCTTCCCGAAATAATTTTAACTCATGAATATAAAGAAAAAAAAACAAACAAACAAACAAACCACAACATTACCAACTGAAATTCAGAAACTTTTGATATCCAAAACTGTCACTAATGATGCACATTTACAACATCACAACAGCTTCCGCAAGCTTTTAAGGAAGGAGAGAAGCGAAACAGCCAAAGCATCACATGCCACTGTACCTGGCTCACAGCATCCATGGTGATGGTGCTCAGTCTGACAGCACTTGTCCCTCAGAGGCATTTTCCGTGCGTACCACCCACTTTCCTTCTACATCCAGCAGCTCGTTTCTGCTAAAACAAGCAAAGTAACTGTCACCGCCGCAGCGCCGGCGGCTGGGGCCNAACCTGCCCCCGCCGCGGCGCCGGGGGCTGGGGCCGGCGCGAAGCTCGCACGGCCCCGTCCCCCAGCGGCCCCGCCGGCGCAGCCGGGCGGCAGCGGCACCCTCCGGGCAGGAGAAACTTTCCATTGTTTACAGCCGGTCTCACAACGCCCTCTGCAACGGCCGCTCCCGCCCGGGCCCCGACACCCGCCGCGGCCCGGC
>VXBO01008333.1:198660-316088 GCA_013400135.1 Rhinoptilus africanus
TGAGGGGAAGGGCTGGGCGGCGATGCGTGCGCGGGCCGGTGGTGTGCGGGTCTGCCCTGAGGGCACCGGGGATCCCACAGCAGTGGGAGCCGCCGCCATCACCTCAGGTGCCATTTCTGCCCAGTCACAGCCTGGTCTCTTTTCGTTAGCGTTTTAAAAAAAAACACCTTTTGTCCTAGAAAATTCACCATGGAAAGGGTAGATCAGTGTTTTCCAACACCGGGAGAAGAAACAGCTTTTCTGAGAGAAGATTGCGTGATGTGTATTCCAAATATCAGCCAGAGGACATCTGCTCGCTGTAGTGGATGGCTGGGCAGCTGGTGTCTCCAGATAGGTTTCCACGGCGTGTCTGCTTAGTCCTACGCTCTGTTAGTGCACTTCTCTTAGTAGCTTGGCTTGGTGGAAAGGTAGTAGTTTTTGCCAAAGGAAAGGATGCGAATAAGCCGCCTTCAGCTTAAGGAAAAGCCTCTATCATTTAAGGAAAACCTTTTGTAAAGAAATAAAAGGAATAAGCACATTGTGACAGACAAAAATGTTGAATGATGGTACTAACACAGAAATCTGTTAAGCTTTGGCTTGTGGTAGAATCACTTCGTAATGAAGGTGGGATTCATGGTTTACAAACAAAGTTCAAAGTCAAATCCACTGTCCATGTTAGAGTGAACTGTCTTACTCGCACCATTTCTCAAATCAGACATTGAGAGAGAGGTTTTACCATCTCTCACCATCAACTTTTAGGCAACATAGTCGTCTTTTAAAATATGGACATTTTGTTCACCAATAAATCTTCCGTTTCCAAAGCAACAGGAGGCCAAATTCAAACTCCATAAAGTACATATGGGGTTTTGGTTAACAAACCTGAGACACCTTAAGTATCAGAGAACACTTTGGACACCCTGATGCCAAGCAGCATCTTAACTCTGAAGCGCAGCAGAAGTAACTGAAACCCTCATGTTAGGTATCCAGACGCAGGTGTCCAGAGGCGCCCTCGTCTCGAGAGCTTAGCTACATCCTGAGCTCTGTTACGTTGTAGACACAGACAGGAAGAGGCTTAAACTCCACCCAGCCTCGAAGCTGCGTTCGGCCCCTGTACAATGCACTTGGGTGATGCTGTGAAGCTCCTGGGTAACAAAGTGCCAGGAAGACGGCTGTCAACTCCGACTCTGCACAATAACCTGCTGGCTGTAGCACTTGCCCAGGAAGTAACAAACTTGGAGAATTAGCATTCCTCATCTCCCAGGAGAGGTGGATATCAGATTAAGATCTTCAATTCTCGCTGATGCCAATGTGCAACAAATGTCAAAGTCATAGAGTAACAGCAGCTTAACTTTGCATCTTGGTCATTTACCATGAACACTGGTAGCCCCGTTACCAATATCATTTTATTAAGTAATCAAAAAAAAAATAGAGAAAAGCAACCTGCAAATCATAAACTCGGCAATGGAAATTCGGAAACTTTTGGTTGTATTTCAAGTGACTGAAAAGGTTCTAACAACTTTTGTGAGTGCCTGAAAGTCAGCAGCTAGCACAAAAGGGGAGCAAACATAGTGATTGTTCATTTCCTGGTAAACTCCCTGCAGAAAGAACTGGAGTGCCAGAAGTCTGCTAACCTTTGTTGATTTCTAACAATCCCAGCCATCATTCGTCTTAGTCTCAAAAGGGACATCACACGTTTCCCAAAAATAATCATCAAAATGCCCACTTCTACCTCAGAAAAGTCCTGGCAAGACATGGTGTCTTCAAAGGTGGGCTATCCAGTAGTAGTTCCGCTATTTCCTTGAACTTTAGTGATACAATCTAATACAATTTCTCAAGACCCAGCTAATTTATGGGGACAATGCTTAAAGATTTAAATTGTGAGAAAAGGAAGCCAGTGCAGATGAATGACTGCATGGAATCAAGTGTTGGAGAGCAAGAGTGCCTGCCCAAACCAGTGGCAATGGTGCTCCTCAATTCAGCAGCCTCATGAAGCATATTTTAGCATGTCCGTTCCTGAGGTCCAGCTCACTGTAGAATGTTTTACTGTAATAGTCATCTGTCAAGTACTGAGTTCCTTTGGTATCAGTTTATAAATGTCCTGTCCTGAGGGCAAAGATCAAAGCCAAAGGACAAAGCAAAACCTTATTAGTGCTACTTCTGACAGTTCTATAACTACAGAAATTCCTCCTCAGCTTCAGAAAAATCACGATTTCTTACATATCATATGCACAATTTTAGACATAGGTCAAACACCATATTAAATTATAGAGGAATTTAGGCTGGAGGTCATCTCGCCCAGATTTCTGCTCAGGGCTGTCTTCAAAGTCAAATCAGGTTGCTCATAGCCTTGTCCTACCGAGTCTTGAAAATCTCCAGGAGTGGAGATTCCATAGCTTCTTTGGCCTGCATCTTCTGGACGTGTGAGTCACTCTCACTGGGAATTTTTTCTCCTTCTGTCCAATCAAAGTTTCTCTTTTTGCAGTTTATGGCTATTCCCTTTTGTCCTTTTTCTCATCACCTCCGGAAAAAGTCAAGGTAAATGACACCCTCTGCTTTTCCCTCATCCAGAGAGCCACTCATTTCATCATAAAAGTCAATGAGATTGGTTAAGCAAAATTAGCCCTTCTGCCTTCCCCCTCTCCACTTTTAGTAATTCCAATTAAATTAAGTGCTCTACTGTTTAGTTTGTTGCCGGGACAAGGGAGGAGTTGCTTATTTTCAGAGGATAGCCAAATAGCAGCTGAAATCTTATTCTATCTTAAATGCATTTTCATAACTTTTGTGAAAGACAGAAAAAATGTGCAGTGTGGCATGCCTGTGTGAATCTCAGTAATTTAGTTGACCTTGAAACTTGTTTGTGGATGAAAGACCCTCATCTGTATATTGTTGTGTTTAATTCATCATGCAGTTTATAATATAATCAGTCAGTGATGTGGGCAAGCGAACACACTGAAACTTTGAGCAGTGGGAAAGCCAGTTGTGTGCAAAGTCTCTCTGGTACAGATAAAAGTTGCCAGCACAGATGAGGTAGTTCCACCTGACCCAGCAGAAGATGCCTTCAGGAGGATAATTGCAGAGGGGAGTCCTTTCAGCCAGTGACTGGCCATTGTGTTTGAGAACCTCAGATCAAAGATCCCAGTAAAGCTCACTTCACAACATACTCCTGCAGTTGTTCCACCAACAGGATAAACTGTAACTAAGATCCAATTTGAATTTCATCGTCTGAATGAAGAACGATCAGGAGACGTTGCCTGATTTTGAAAAATGGAATGTTCTTCCATTAAATACAAATGATAATTTTTATAATAAAACTTATTGAATAAAAACGGTAAGGCAAAAACTGGGTGAACTTTCTTTTTGTCTTACATAGATAAGATTCAATGACAATAGAAGACAGAGATTTTAAAACAATAAGACATAATCCTTCACACAATCCATAATTAGTTTGTATCCAGTGAATGTGGAAATTGACAGCTAAACCACACACAGTGTTAAAAAGTGCAGCATGCTCTTCCAGATAACAAAGGTAAGGATGAAAATCCTTTTGATCCATTTCATGTAAATTCCACACATAAAATACATTGTTAGGGGAGGGTTTTATGAGTTTAGCTTTTGTTCTGTGGCTTATGTTCTCAACATAACCAGTAGACTTTGAAACAGCATCTTAATTTATTCATTGCCTTTCAGATGATACGGAACTGGCGACATGTTTTGAACTGAGACTTCTGTTACAACTTGATGATCAAATTCTTTTTTAATTGTTTCTCTGTTGTGGTTAATGGCTTTGAGAAATCCGAAATTCAGAACAGTTTCTCTTGGTTACTACATTGTGCTTCCAAAATGTGTAATGAAGTATTCCGGCTAGGGAGGTAATTTTTGGTAGAGCATATCGAAGCATTATCTCAAATAGTGATAGTAGGCTTAGTGTCCACTGAGAGGTTTTGTTCTGCCAAAGGGCTGATAGTAACACCTGCTGCGATGCCTTACCATCTGTTTATACATCTAAGAGCTGTAAGATTTGATTAGTAAAACTTTTCCTCATACACTGCGACCACTGACTTTTTTTCTGTATTTGGGATGCATTTTGGATGAAGCACCTGGCTTCACAGTAGTTTTTCCTAGGAGAAGATAATTCTAAGTTGGAGTGAATTAATGCTGTGATGTTGCACTGAGCGGAGTTCAGTTTTGCAGAGAAGAAGGTAAAGCTGCGTAAACTTTGAAGGATCTCACACGTAATGCGTGCTAATCCAGCAGTGTCACGAATCATGGAGTGTTGCACTGCAAATACAGATATTCCGGCATTCCTTAATCCATCACTCTTAGCTTATTTTACTGATGTGGCTTCATCTGATGTTCTCACTGAAAGCATCCCACGTTGAACTGCACATTCATAAACTCCACATTAAACAAATTGTAGACGTAGAAGTCTGAGAGCAATTCAGATTGTTTCAAGCATGTTAAGACTCCTCTGTGAGAGCCTCTGTGTCCATGATGGCCAGATGGGTAGAACGCCCACCAAGGAAGCAGAAGACCTTGATTTCTAAATCCTAACCTACAAGTTAGAGACGCCTTTTGTTAAGCACGAGGCACAGTTCAATCAGGAATGCAAGAGCTGGGGGGTAAAGAGAGATTAACAAAGACAGGCTGATTCTATTGAGAATGCAATTGACTTGGGGAAAGGGAAAAACAATGCTGAGTTCTGGTTGCAAATCCTGATGCTGTTTATTTATTTATATCCAATGATGCTTAAATGGGAAATGAATAAACAAGTCTTTAGAGCACAGACATGTTGACTTTCAGATAAAGGTGGGATCACTCAGACAACTCTAAATTGTTTTTTTTTTTTAGGGTCCGTTACTGCAAAAAAGTACATAAGTTTTCTATGTACTACAAATGAAACCATGTGAACTAGTTCTCCTCATGCCATTCTATAATCCAGTACAACATGCTTAGAATATTCACAGTTTTAAACTGTGTATATTTATATGCCTCTTGCTTTTTGTGGAATCTTAAAATGAAATTCAGTTATATTTGCACCAAATCTATATTTGCATAATTGGAATGCTTACAAGATCCTTATACCTTAGCCTTGACAGTATCTCCTGGAAAATCCCTGGGTTAGAATAATTCTGAATCTTTGTCAATGTGTATTCCAGTCTCACAAGCAGCTGCATCTTCATGCTCTGTTCCCCAATTAACACAAAGCTTCATTACCCTTTTGGGATGAAAATAAACTGCTATGTGTATTATCTTACCCATAATTCATTTATTTACAAAGTTAGTAAAACTCATAATTAATTAGACTTCTCATGAGGTCTAATTCCCTTCTGTGCTTTCTGGTGCATTACTATAAAGTTTGGCAAAGGGAACACTCTGCAGTGCATCTCTCCCCTAGAGACCCTTGTCACCATTTAATAGAGGTTCAACTTGTCCTGTGTTTTTTTCCCTTTATACCCTTTGGCTTTGATTCCTGGCTGCACAGTGACCCAGCTTCACATGGAGGCAGGAAAAATTTTCTGCCCCAGAAGTATTTAGCTGATGATGACAGCACTCTTGTGGAAAGCGTGAGCTGGTGGTTCAGTCTCCAGCAAGGCTGTGTGGGGAATGGAATCCAGGCTTTCCATTTGAGTGCTGCACCTGCTTCTAAAAAGTCTGTGTAGCTAGAAAAGCTAAGAAGAAAAGCTTTGGCAAACAGCAGATGACAAGAAGTGACTGCTGTAATACAGCAAGAAGACATTGTGAATCATCAGATCAGTGCGGGCAGTAACCCTCTCTTACAAGGAATAAGGAAAAAAAGGTCTAACTGCATTGAATACATACCTTGGGTAGCCTTAACTGGGACTTGGGCACTTTTGCCACTGGAAACTTAACATCAACTAGCCAAATTCCAGGATTCTTATTTCCTCCTCATGGATCTCTAGCAGGTACAGCATGATTTGCAACTTTAAAATCATTTGTCTTGTGTACCTGTCTTTAAGAAAGGCATCATTCTGTGGCAGTATTTTCCCCTTTTTACTTTTTGTTCCCTTTTGGTTTACCAAAAGGTGTTACCTACCTAGCTGGGTATAAAGGTATACTTCTCACAGTACAGATGAATCTAATCAAATATATTAGGAAACATGAAAGCCTTGCTTACAGTATTAGATAATGAATTTGCATGTTCTTACCACATTCAGTTTTCATCCAGTCCAGCAATTTTTTTTCCCTGTACAGTCTTCCTGTAGAATGAACATGGAGTGAAGTTAATTCATGTTCCCATCCCTGATTAATATGATTAATAAAAACTACAAACAGATATGCAACACAATGAGATGCATGCTTTTAGAAATCATTTAATTGAGACATATGTATTTTAAGGGTTTAATTATACTTATGACGTGGGCTGGGAAATGGAGCAGAATGCGCCTGGATAAGCAATTTGAGACCAAATGCAGACCCGGTCTAGCATGCTGATTCACAAGGTGATCAGGTTGTGTACCATGTAGTGTATTTAAAAGCTGTTCCTATTTATTCCTGTTACTGTTTTAATCTAGTGAAGCTTCAAATCGGTATAAAGCATAACCAGATGTCTCTTTCTTCTGTAAATGGTGGCAAAGGATGCAGACTGTCGAAGACAGAAGAGAGAGGAGGGAAGAGAAGACAGAAGAATTCCTAACTCTTTCAGTGGAACAGATAAAGAAGGATACTTCTAAGCATATCTTGAAATGTATTGGAGAAAATTGGACAAGGCATAAGTTTCTCTGTATGTGCATATGTATGTGTGTGTATGCAGTTGTATGGATATAGAGTGGGAAGGGGTAGGAAGCAGTAGAGTGTGGGAGGTATTTAGAGAAATACGAGAGCGAGAGAAATATATCTAGGAGGAATCTCGGAGAAGGAAATTGAGAATGAGAGAGATTCATGAGAAGAGGGGAGAAGGAATTGGGAAAGGCATAGAAAAGATTTAGAATGAAAGGAGATGCAATAGCCTAAAAATAATGCAAGCAAGACTGACAGCAAGAAGTATAACAGAAAAGGGAAGGAAGAAGTAGTAAGTCAAGAAAGACAAAACAAAGAGTAGAATTCATCAACCCAAGTTTCCTCTGGTTTTATGACTTGTAATGGAATTATCCTGTTTGCTGAACATAGCATTTGCAGGAAAAGCAGGCAGGAGGTGTTAACATTAGCATCCAGGCCCTGGGTCTAATCAGAGCAGCAGTGCTTAGCAAATCCAGACATAGTAAAATTATTTCTATTAAAAAAGGAAGCAACTGTTTTCATAAGCTTATTTATACATGTGTGTGTGTCTGTATGTAAATCAAGTCATATATTGCAGGACAAACTTTTAAATTTTGTTTGGGAAATTCTGATTTTGTTAGAAAACTTGCAAGACATTACTCAACGTGAAGAGGCAAATACAAGTACTTTGAGATATCTGAGGACAAACCATGAAAACCAAATTAAAAAAATAAAGAAAGCCGAATTTCAGAAATAATACTGTCAAAAGTCCTAAGAACAAGAAGCCGCAGCAATCCAGTATATCAACTAGTTAAATACAACTAACCGAATTAGCATAAAAATACTGTTTCATAGAAAGAAGGACTACCAATGATAAATCATGTGATGAAGTGAAAGAAAAATGAAACAGTGCGTGGCCTAATGAATACCGGTGATCGGCAGCCGATAAGCTAGTCTACGTATGTCTAAGAGAGAGCATATCCATATCAATGAACCGAGGTGCAGCTCTGCCCTCGGTGGGAGACTGAGTGGGTTTCTGCACTCTGCCTGGCTCCGCCCAGCTTGTGGGAATGCTGCACCACTGGAGACCTTGAGCACTCTGTCAAAATTGGTTGAAATGTTCAAGAAGGTTCCCAAGCTGTTGCAAGACTCAGGCTGACAGAATGCGCAACAGAGTAAATCTTGCTTTTTTATGAAGTGAGGCTAAAACTGTAGAAAAGCAAAAAGAGCTAAGAGATTTATTCAGATAGACAGTTGATTGCCACTACATTAAAGCTAAATACAGTTTGCATTTCCACTGCAAATTAGATTTGCTTCTTTGATAGCAGCACATGGCATGTCTAATTTGGACTAGAAGCTCAAAATAAAGGACACTTACTTTAAAATAAAATCAATGACAATAAACTAAAGGTACAAATTGGGAGCTACAAAGCACAACACAAATCTGGACAAAAGAGACTGTGCAACAAATGCGACAGGAAAGATTGACACAAGGCTGCTCCTATTTCAAAATCCATGTCCAAAACCCGTGAATGCATAGGAAAGATATACACTAAAAAATCAGGAATCAGAAAATTAAGAACTGATGACAAAACAGTATTCAGCAATAAAAGAAGTGGGCAGTTACGTCAGTGGCAACATATTTCAGCAGCCTCCGTTCACGTTGGAATTAGACAGCAATGACAAATAGTCTCAAGGAATCAAACCTCAGAGAATGAATCCCTGTAATGAGCAGGACTGATCTGCTCTGACGCTGACCTGCTGGGTCTCTCTTTCGCATTTTGACGGTACCTGTGTGAATTAAATTTATGCTAATGAAACTTAACTGAACTGAGATTGGCACAGGTATTCTGACAGGGCATATTTTGTCCACAGAGGAATGCTTCATGACTCTTGCTCAAACTGTTCTTATCCCACAACTTTTACGAATTTTTTCTTTTTTTTCATGTGTTAAAGAAAAAGTTGATGTGCAAATCAGCATTTTTTCATTCATCAGCTTGGCACGCTTTTCTGATACTTTCTCTAAAATAACTTAGGATGTGATATTTAATTGGCCACTCAAAATACATTGTCCAAGCAACATGCCAGCTGACTCTCAGGTGAATTGATTCTGTCATTTGCTTCACTTGCAATACATCTCCCTGAACTACTGCAGAGTTAATAATCATATTGTATTAAGCAGTATAGATATTGGAGAATAGTTCTGAAAACCAAGTGAATTTTGTTTTATCACTGGTGAGCATTTTGTGTCTCCCAATTTTTCCTGTTGCATAGAGTGTGTAGCGTAGACTGGGTCCCAGATAGCTAGTGAATTCAGTTGGCTACGTGCAAGGGAATAAGCTATAGCTCATAGAGGATCGTAGTAGCCTTGGGCTATTACATAGCAAAAGAATAGTTGGGTTCCATCAATTCAACATTACCATTAACTCATCCTGTATTATAAGATATAAACATTGGAATATGGTAAGCACACTATTTGTATTTAAAGAGGAAAAAGACAAGACAAGGATTTAACAAACCCGTCGGTTTACCTTCAGTCCCCCCAGATACTGAAGCAAGTAGTGGAAGACACTATTATTCAGCATTTAGAAGATTAAAGGGATAATATGTAAAAGCCAACATATACCTGCCCAGTACAAATCATGACAAGTCATCTAATTTCCTCCTTAATGAGTAATAGGCCTCGTGAAAAAAGGAGTGGAATCTATCAGGATTTCAGGAAGGCTTTTGATGTTTTCTGATGTGGGATTCTTATTCATAAGCAAGCTCACGTGACTAGAAAACCACAAGCAAAGAGAATTTATTAGTGGTTTACTGTCAAACTAGAAAATTATATTAAAACTCTACCCTGGTCCAATACCATCAAATATGTTCATTCGTAACTTAGCATATTTGTTAAATTTGTAGATGATTTCAAGCTGGAGGATTTGCAAACACACAGAAGAGAGCATGAGAACTTAAAATTCTTTTGATGAATTCAAAGAACAGTCTACAAAAAGAAGACATATTTCAAGTTTGCAAATGTGAAATTCTTCTCTCAGGTAAGAATAGACACAGTGTGGGTGGCACGCAGGCATGAATAATAAAAACATCATAGAGGCGAATAAGGTAAAGTTGCTACCAGAGTGTATGCGTATATGAATCTCTGTGAATTATATCCTAAATAGGAGAAGTATAATAATAGAGCTACAGTTTATCAGATTACCAGAATGGTGACACTTACCACAAGCTGCTGAACAAATTAGTAAAGTAGAAAATGATAATAATAAGAGACTTCAATTATTCGCTGTCATGCAATTAAGATCCCCAGCAATCAGGAAGCAGATGTGAATAAGCCATCTTGAGATAGTAAAGGTTATGGAGAAAATGAGATGAGACGTCTTCAACAGTAATATTCAAATTTTGAGAAGAAAAGGAAAACTTGAAAGAAGCAGATGAAAAAAAGTTTGCATTGGATTGGAGACTTTATAAAACATCATATTACAGGCCAAGAGTCAATGAATACCCTCAACTAGGAAGACAGCAAAAGCATTTAAAACCAAAACAACACTGGCGCGAATAAACTGCAAAGGAAGATACTAAAATATAGAAATAACTAAAAAAAAAAATCGTATTCATTTCTAAAAGAGGAAAAAAAAAGCAAGAAGGAGAAGCTCTATGAAGTTAAATATAAAATCACAGGTAAATCCAAAACCGCTACTCAGCAAAGATAAACTATATCAGAGAAAGAGAAATTAATTCTTTGCATCAGTTTTCGCTGAAGAGAAGGGCAGGGCAGTTCTTAATACCATTCCTTATGACTGATGAGTCTGAGGAACTGTCTCAATTCCAACTATTAATAAAAGGGTTTTTAGAACAAACCAATAAAATTAACCACAGTAAATTACCAAGACAAGATGGTAATCATCTCAGAGTTGTAAAGAAATTCAAACATGACACTGCTGAGCAGTAGTACTATGGTACATAACCTGTGATTTAAATCAGACTCTTAGAGCCAGAGGTCTGGACACTGACAAATGCGACACCAAGCTTAAAACAGGCTCCAAGAGAAATTTTGGGTACTACTAGCCCATAAATCTGATTTATATTTTCAGTCGGTTTTTTTTCTTTTTTCTACATATTGAAACATTATACCAGTAGATACATGGATAAATATATGTTTACATGGATAAATACTGACAAAGAGTCAGCAGAACTTCCACTGGAGAGTTGCGCCTTACCAATCTATTAGAGACCTCTGAAGGAAATAAGATACATGTCATCTGATTGATATGTTTATCATAGACACCCTTCTCAAAGGCACTTAAATAAGTTACACTGTTATACATAAGATATAAGAATAAGGCTAAATAATCAGGCTTTACAATGAGAATAAAGTACCAGCAGAGGCCCCCTAATAATCTGAGGTAAAATCTTTAGTATGTAAAGAAGTCATAGCAATATGGAAAGGGAGTAAATTGTGAAAGGACAGAACTTACAGGTGATAAGTATTATGCGTGCTAGACAAACAAAACAGACTGAAAAGGCATCCACAGGGGTCTGAAAATACTGAAGGACTTTTCTGTAAAAACAACCAAATTAAATTGTGCCAAGTATAATACAGTGCACGTGACGTAAAAATGCGCTAATTATAAATGCATAATAGCTGTCTCAAACTGGTATCTATTGTCTTTCAAAAAGAGGTCTGGAACAACTGGAGGTGGGGAAAAAAAAAAAACAATAAGGAGAATGTTAGAAATTACTAGGAATAGGGAGAATAAAACAGAAAATCCCATTATGCTCACTGCGTCAGCTCATCTTGATCCACCTTTTGAGCTTGATACACTTGATACAGTGCTCAAAAGAGGTGTTACAGAATTTTAAAAAATACTACAAAGGAGAGTTAGTCACTGAGATAAACAACAGCTTCTGTACAGGATAGGAGAAAAAGGACCAAGACTTTCCATGCTTGGAGAAGAAAGGATAGAGAGGGATATGATGTAGGTCTATAAAATTGTAAATGGTTTGAATAAGATGAATAGGGAGTGCTTATTAATTATTTCTAATCTCACAAAAACCTCAAGGAAATTATCAGGCAGCAAGTTAAACATTAATAATTCTTAATATAATCAGTAACTAATTTGTAGGCCTCATGGACACCAAATACTTTGGAAACTAGAAGTACAAATGAATTCCAAAAGTGATGGATAAATGGATGTGGAAAAGTCCATTTGTAACTGTAAAACATGATGGCCTTCTGTCCAGGGAGCTCTTAGGCTGAGAAGATAAAGTAGAGGTAGGATGACTGTTACATTCTTCTTGGAATTTTTGCACACTGGCTTCTGTTGCGAACGTCATTCTGGGTTGCACCACCTTTCAGTCAAGCATGAAAGGCCACAGGTTCTTATGAAATGCTTATGATTTTCTAGACAGAGGTTCTGCAGAAACATTTCTTGGAGATACAGTGAATGACAAGCAGAGTCAGAAATGTCGTGCTGCTCCAGAAAATTAAAAGCATCAAGTGGTGGAGTATAAACATGAATACAAAGGAATATTTCTCTTCAGCTCTACTCTAGTAAATCATTAGGTGAGAAACTGGCCAGGTCTTGGCACTGCATTTTAAGAAAAATGATCCAGAAGAAATCTGTAAGCATGAAAAACATCCAAAGAATATGACCTATAAGAAACATCAAAAGCATTACAGGTTTTAAATTTAGACTGAAAAATTCCAATATGTAAAAGGTGGCATCAAAGAAGAAAGAAAAATTGTTCACTCGGTCATAAGAATAAAGAATAAAATGTAGAAAGCTTAAACTGTTGCAAAGACGCTTTAGGCTAGGCCTCAAGGAGGAGTTTTTAACAGTGAGATCCCAAGCATCTGTGTAGGGAAATGCAGAATCTCTATCATCCTAGGGTTTTAAGACATCTCTTAGACCTATATCTTTACAGTTTAACTGCAGATCATCCTGACTTATGAATGTAGTGGGCTACATATGTGTTCAAAATCCATTAGAGCCTTATTTTTTTCTGACATTTGAGGAATGGCTTGTCTGAAATGTGTGTGATAAATTCATACTGTTTTGACTGCATGCTGGCATGCAGCTATTCATGCTGTCTTTGTGTATATTTATTTTCTTTCTCACTCCATCTCTAATCAGCTATAATTTTATTTACATGCTCAGCAACTGTTCCTCACAGTCAAATTCCCCTCCATTGGCTCGCCACTCACTGCTTACTCCTATTCCCTTTATTTTGTCACATTCCCCTAGCTCATTTTTCAAGCAGTCAGTGGTGATTTGTTCTTATTTTCAAAAGGACAATTTCCAGTGTCTTTTTATTTATTTATTTTTAAAAGCATGGTATGTAACAATCGAGCATGTTATATAGTAAGATCAATATCACCCCCTTATTCAGTATATTCTCTCAGTAAATACTTATTCCCTTAGTAAAAAAAAAACTCAGTTCAAGTCACCCGAATATTTTTGCACGATAAAGCAAGGAGCAGAGATGGCAGAGATTTAAATGTGCTTCTTTATCCCTGGCACTACCAGCTGCCAGCTGTGGCTGTGCCGCCGCGGATCTGTGGATCCAGACTGGAAGAGCAGAGCCTGAGCTTCCTATGGCATGGCACCTCCATGATGGCATGTTCTTCTCCGCCTCGGGAAGACCCAGCCCCCGCTGGCAGAGCCTCAGCAGGCACCGAGGTGCTGAACAGGCACCAGCTTTCTTCCTCCAGAAAGCTTTGAAGCCTGGCCTGCGTCCACACTTAGCTAAGCGCTTCCTTACGCACTAAATACCAAATGAATATGGAGATCACAGCAGGCTAATGTTCATGGTGCCCACAGCCACTGACTGGAACAGGCAGGATTATGTGTAGATTCTGTGTCATCAGAGCAGAGCGCACAGATCAGCACACTCCAGGCAAGGGTACTTCCTATTACTCATACTAGCAGAGGGAATAGTAGAAAAGTCCAGTAGTAGAAGCGAGCCACATTAATGCATCTGAATGGGTCACCTGTATTCCTTCTCAGCAGAAAACTGGAGATAACTTTTTTGAATCTTCATTATCAGCTACTAACTTTGTGTGCAGGGTCTTCAAAGGTGATCAGTTTTTCAAATCAGTTTTTCAATCCCTGCCTTCTGAAAATCTAGCTCTGAGAGACCAAAAAAAAAAAGAGAGGCATCCAAAATCACCCGTATCTGACAATCTTGATTATTACTCAAAGGAACAGGCATACATTCACTCAGAGCTCTATCTGCAGAATCAAGATCTGAGAGAGCAATGTAATTTTTACAAACTGACATTTTAAACCAGCAAGGTTATGTTTTTGTGCAGAACTACATGGTGGGTAACAGTTCAGTACCTGTTTTGTCCCAGAGAGATTCTTTCTAAAATCACAGATACTTTTCTTTCTTAATTGGACAGAAGCCTTCAAATGGCTTGGAACAAATTCATCTCCTAGAAGCAAAGGCAGAGAGATACATAATCTGCAAGCCCTTTAAATTAAAATAGGATAAGGCAGAGAAATGAGCCACTTCATCCTTCCCTTTAGAGTAAGCCAAGATGCAGCAAACGATGGCAGAATAAATGTGAGGGAGATTACTCATGCCTGATGGAGCAGGCCAGGAGAAATCCAGGCTAACCACGTCGGTATCACAAATGAGCCATCAAAGTTTTAACTTTTTATCATTCCACCTAGAAATTGACTAGAGAATCAGAAGGACTTCTTTTATAGTCATCCCTCTCAATGTACATAATCCTTTGACATGCTTAATGTTCCTTGATTACATGTGCTGTTTCTCCCTTTTGTTGATTGGCAGTGATATTGTTGTGCCAGAAGAGGTTTAAAGTTTTCGTAATTAACTCCCTTGTTGCAGCCAGCTAAGATCAAGGTCTTTGACTGTCTTCTCTTTGATTCTTGGAAGTTCGGTTTATTTAACCCTATTGTTTTCAGCCCTTTTAAAAAAAAATGGTTTTCACTTAGATTTCCTGTGGATGTCTCATATGGTTTTATGGCACCCGTTCCTGTCTGGCTGCACTAGTCAAGCCTGCAATCAGTGAAATACATTATTCTTAAAGAGCTGCCCCAAACAACTATCTGATTCCTTTCATATATGCCCAGGAAAACCACATCTACCCCAAACCAATGCTTTATGTTGACTCTCAAAGGTGATAAATATTTTTATTGTGTTTTTTCCCTGTTAGTCCTAAAAGGTTTTTAACTTTATTTGCTGTTCTTTAATTTTACATGATTTTAGCAGACTAATAACATAAATGTTAGTCCTGGTGTTGCCTGATTCTGCTGAAGGATACTTATAGAGTGTAAAAAGGCACCAAAGCTTTCCCTGAAGTGTCTCTTCGTTATTGTAAACAGGAATTAGTCAATAACAAAAATAATTTAATAAGAGAAACAAAGAGATCCCATTCCCTGGGCAGCAGATCCAGAGAGGTGATTCTCCCCCTCTGCTCTCGGGAGACCCCACCTGGAGTACTGNGAAATATGCTCCTTTGCTCTGTGGCTGCTTAACTTTTTCTCACTTATCATAATTCCACTTACGCACTGGTCTCTCTAGTTAAAACTAAGAAAATTGTCAGAAACTTAATTTTTAAGAGAAAAATACCTTTGGTTTTTCTGCACGGATCACTAAATTATAAAGTATGTTTAGAGATCAGAGGAATTTCAGAAACTGATTTTACAGTATTAAACAGCATTGTTTAATACAGTAAAACAGGTTATGAAATGATCTCCCATAATTTCTATGAATTATTCTACATTATAAATTATTCTACAGTTTAAAAATTTGAGTCTAAATATCATCTTCTAAAACCCTAAGCTTAATTCTGCTAGAAGTACTACA
Organism: Rhinoptilus africanus; assembly: GCA_013400135.1. Classification (NCBI taxonomy): domain Eukaryota; kingdom Metazoa; phylum Chordata; class Aves; order Charadriiformes; family Glareolidae; genus Rhinoptilus; species Rhinoptilus africanus. The sequence continues at coordinate 214,195 of VXBO01008333.1, forward strand.
GACTACTGCTGCAGATGTTAAACATAAAAAGTACATTAAAAGAGCAGTGAAGTTACAAAGCTAGTCTTCACCCAGTGCCCTAATGCATTGAGCTCCTTTAAATGACTGCCTCTCCAATAAACTGTTTTCTCCTTATTGTGCAGTGTGGCCTGTGCCCTATTTATTGTACACAATTCAACTCCTGCTCTGAATTATTAATTTTCTTAGATGTTGTTCTATAATAGACATCAGTACAGGAACTGAATACTTCCCAAACATTAATTTTCACAAATGAGATTGGAGATACTACTCTCTTTCTTTTATTGACTATGAAACTAAGGTCAAAAGTACTGACTATTTTTAAGTACTTGGTTTGAGACTCTTATGATGTGAGTTTTCAGTGTAAGCAGCATAATACTGACTTCATTAAATTCAAAGTGCATTTGTTAACTTCAGAGGTTGCTATGAGCACTCTCTCAAATGAAACTGCAGTGTTTCAAGTCCAATATCCAGAAAACAAATACAAACTTGGTGATCATGTGAGACAGGAGAAGCCTAGTTTAAGATGCTTTCATAATATCTAAGTATGTGACAGAGACAGAAAGTAAAAGTAATTCTCTAAGGTTGCCCCGTCAGACCAATCCAGGTTTTCCATCTTTCTCTTTCCTTTACATCATTGCCTCCAACATCTGATTGCTTATTCTCTATCATTTACTGGAAGAATAGTCAACCTTTTGGATCCTATGAACCATATGCCAATAGTGGTTGAGAACTTTGGAGAACTCTAGGATGGCTGGCAGGCAAGAGATGATAATGGCTTCCTAAGGATCCCATTGGTCCTTGCAGAATGGATCACAATGATGAGCCTGGTTTTATTTTTCACCATGCCAAGGAGCTGAAGAAACAAACACCTTCAGTAACAAAACATTCCTACCACTGATAATGTAAAAGCTACACAGTCCATAGCATGGAAGATACCTTTGAATGTTTGAAATCCTGCATATCGCTCAAGAATTGTTTGTCCATCTGTGACCCCTTAGTTCTAGGCCCTTCTCTTAGGTTTTCTTCTTATCATCTAGTTCTAGTCTGCCTAGAGAACCAGTGCAGACTTCCCAGGTACTGCTGGTGCATTCTGTGTTGCTCTATCACTCAACACAGTCTCAGTCTCCCCTATTCTTTCACCTCACAGGCTCATCTGGACAAGTTGTTCCCCTGCACACCAAGTCTTCCTGTCCTCTTCCTACACCACTTTCCAGTTTCTACTCCTGATCTATCACACTTGATTCAGTGTAAATCCTCTTCCATGTGGTCCAAGCATAAATTTTGAGAGTATAAGGGGGAGAGCACGTGACAATTATGAACAGCAAACCTTGGTCAAAAACAGCTCACTCCAGTTAGGTAGCAACTACCACTTCTGAAAAGTTCTTTTCAGCTTGGGCCTGAGATGCCCAACACAGAGTCCTCAGGAACTTTGGCTAAGAATCTTAGGCACTTCTCTGGTAATATTGTGGGAGCGGCGGTTTTTCAAGAGTCTGTAAGTTGACTGTCTGTGAGCAGGCATAAAGATAATGGCACAGCAAATTTCAAGAACCCTGCACCAAAGTATTAAGACAATAGAACTTCTCAAATCATTGTCAGACTTTTTAAAAAAAAGACAAAACCACATAGTTCTCCTTAGCCTTGTTACTGGAACAAATATTTTTATTCGTCAGTCTTAGGCAGCAAATTTTGAGCCCAAGCAATTAATATTTTCAATGTTACAGAGAAATAAAACCTGGATGTTATAAATGGGAAAATGTCAGACAATAATACTGTAGTAATGGGAACCGCTGCCTTTACCACATCATTAGAGCAAGGAGCTTCCCTAATCCCATCATTTTCTGTCTCCCTTTCTGCTTCCACTGAGCTGGAAAGGTGTGTTTTCCTAGTACAGTGCCTTAGACAAGCTTCAGAACTGTGCAAGAACCATGAAGTGAGCTAATGAGGAACAGAGGAGGAAGGGAGTGTTCTAGGGGCAAGGACTGGCTGTCTCTCTCTCACGGTCAAGGGGTTTCCCTTGGGTATGACCCAGCATGGACAAGTAGAGTATGCCCTTATGGCAGGACCTGGAAGAAAGATGAAGTTCAGTTCCCTTATTCACGTGAAGTGTACCAAATGGCATTGATTGATGTCTTAATTCTTTTCTCTCTTGCGATTATTTCTGTCTCCAATCAGGGAGTTTGGTCTCCAAGACTGTTGCTTCCTGACTAGACACGTAAACAGTAAGCTGCAGAGGAAATGTAGGAACAAGGATGAGGTCTTTCAAACTATGTTCAGAACCACAGAACACTAATTCATGGATCCCATTCTCTGGTGATTCCACAGGACTTCATCTATGTTGTGTAAGCAAAGGCAACTCACTTGAATTCAGGGTTAGCATAAGAGATCCAAAATTGTACTACAAAACCTAAGTTTTCTTTAACTGCATAGGAGACATAAAATTATGTTCCTTGTTCTCTTATCTTTCTTTGCCTTTATCTGTGCTCACTCACAAGGCCAAGGACCTGTCATCATTTTTTATTCTGTGTTAACAAATTCCTAAAGGAAGGAGCCAGAGTTGACTTCAGGTCCCCGTGTTCTTGGCAGACTTGCTGATGTGAGGGTAGTAAATGCTATAAAAAGAACACAAGCATAGTATCTTTTACCTTTCCTTGAAAATAATAAAAATCCCTAGCTCCTGACCTTTTTTTTTAATGGCCAGACTAGGTACCCCACTCCAGAAATGTCCCAGCAAGGCTTTCCTGCAACCCTGAGTTACATGCACACTTTCTGGCAAGGCAAGGGTCTTGGGAATCTTCCATTCGGCTCTTTTGCTCGGCAGTGGAGTGCAGTGTGGACCACTTACACAGGAGCACAAATTGCTCACAATTTAATTTAAATGCATCTATCATCTAAGTACTCTTGAAAATCTTTTCAAAATTGCCAAAGTCCCAGGAAGTCACAGGCAATATAATAGATGTACTTTTGTTGTGACACTTTTGAAAATTGAGATGGTATGTACCATAAGTTAAGGTTATAGCGTTATTTCTTAAGGTCTTATTCTGATCTTCATTTTGATTTCTGTAAATCCAATTTCTATTTGTGTGACTTCATGCCTTAATTTGTATATCTAATCAACTAGGTTCAAGAACTTTCCTTTTTTAAACATCCTTTCACACACATTCCATCAGAAAGAAGATGTTCTTTCTTTTCTTTCTCTGCTCTCGCTGTTTGTGGGGTTTTTTCTGATTCCTTTAGAAAGAAATTTTCCTCCTCAAAAGCAGCTTCTCTTCTGAACCTGAGCTCTAGTCTTAGCTCTGATGAAGACTCTTCTGCTATCCTGTAGGCAAATCTGCACGCTCAGCCTTCGTTCTTCAGGAAGCTAGAGCCTGTCAAATATGCACAAGGACCTTCTCTCTCCATCCTACACAAAAAATTGCCTTTTTCTTCCAGCAGAAGAAGTTGAATGAATGCAGCCTTCACCACTTTCACAGACTGAATGCTGCTGTGGTGGAAGGGGAGAAGGACACCACAAAGGTTGCTGCTGTCACCAAGGTAAAGCAAACAGGGGCAGAGCAGCAGATGCCGGGTCTGCTTTGGGCTGCAAATGCAGGAAGGAGTTTTTAAGTGTTTGGAAAGTGTTTGCTACCCAGACAGCTTTTCCCATCCCCTCTGAGAAAGAGGAGCAGAGATATGGAAATGTACTGCATGGTAGATTCAGTTTGTAGGCTATTGTCTGTTGAATTACGTAGGTCAGAGAAAATAAAACATTTGTGTATGCTTGACTTGATAATGTTTGTAAAATGCTTTTAAATCCTGACACACAAGATTTCCTTGTTAATATCCACTAGATAATGGTAAATAATGAATGAATATGAGCAATAGGGTTTTACTGCAACAGCAGGCATAGTAGAAGCAGTAACTGTTTATCTCCGATGTCATGTAACGGTTGTCATATCAGGTGGTAAAATTCGTATGCAGTGTAGTACCTCATTTTAGTAGTGTGCTCATAAATCAAATTTTTCCAATTTAAAGCAATTTGTTTGCATTATATTTTGCAAAATAAATCGATAAACAATCACTACTTACTGTTTTTACTCTTTGATTTTTTTTTTTTATTTCCGCTGCTGTATTTCTTAGAAGCATTTCAAATGATAGATGGTGAATGTTTTTCTGTTCTTTGCTGCACTCTTCACAGTCTAGCTCTTTGGCCTTCATTGTAGAACCAGAACAACTATTTTCTGAGCAGAAGAACAGCACTAGAAGTTTTAGCTACATGATTCGAAGATAAGTAGAACTGTTAAAATATTTGATATAATTAGGCACTATTATTATTTATTCAGATTTTAGTGGCAGGATACTTTGGCTTGTACCAACCTTAAAAGCCAGTCCCTTCCCAAAAAGAGATGACAGACAAAAGAACCACAAAAGAGATGGTCACTGACAGAGGTGGGACCAGGAAACAATAAGGCAGTGGTCACACACACTAACCGGACAGTGTCCAGTCTTTTAGCAAATATTATACAAAAGAAGAACTTTGAGAAGGGACTTGTAGCTATTGAAGTGGTTCCAGATATGCCTGCGTGCAGGGCAGCTGGAACATAACAAGTGAGGTACTTCTCTGAAATCTCAACACGGGAGTGCTGTAGGCTGCTATCACTCACAAGCAGATGTAGATATCTGTGTTTTGGTAGGGAATATGAGAAAGCTGGCTGGAAAATACTGTTAACAGCAATAAGTAGGTTCTGATGGAGGAGAAACCCCCGTTGATGTCACCAAAATGTTCTTTTGGAGAAATGTGATCAAGAAAAGGCAGGATCAAGATTAGGAAAAGAAAACTCAGTGTCAGAGAAAAATGTATGCTGTTACCTTACACTACAGGTTTAGTTGTGATGCTCACTAGAAGAGGATACACATCAGAGTCTTAAGGAAAAAAATACTGCAACTTTTATATAATAGTTGTGTATAGAGAAAGAATATATCTGATATCAGGTTGTATGCTGTGAGATAAGAAGGTGTTGTTGATTATAGTAGTACAAACGATAGATGGGAAAGAGTTTGAGAGAAAGACTTAGAATCTTGTTCAACCAACAGTCCAGGAAATACTGGAGATATACCCAGTATGCCTTGAACAGTAGAGCACTGAAATAATGATGAATGAGCTCCAGACCGAAGCTTCCTGTGCTGCAAATAATTATTTAAAACCAGTTAAAGAGAGGCATTTCCAAAACACCTAAGATGTTGAGAACTATTACTGTCAAACTGTCATCTCCTAAGAGCTCCTCTAAGTATTAAAAATAATTGCTAGTCATGAAACAAATGCTGAAGGCCTAATTTTACATGCCTGTTTCAAGCCAAGCTCACAGACATCAGGTTGATTAAGTCAGTGGAAAAGTGCCCAATAACATTTTAGTATAATAACTCTTGTTATAAAAAAACAAAATGTGTATTTTCAATCGCCTGTTTTAATAATCTTTTAATAAGATGTTTTACTTGAAATTATTGTGATACGTTATATGTTATGTTAAGCTAAATTAACCAGCACCTTTTAGTTATGGTTTTGCTGGAAGAGGAGTTCTGAGTACGTGTTCAGTCTTGGAGCTGTAACTCAGACCAGTACCGGAATGGAAATGGAATGAATTACATGGAATGGGCCCATTACTGAATGTGTCCTGCACAGACATGGGAGTCTGCACCAGTGAACTGCTCTGCAAAGTCAAGACTTAAAACCAGCACATATTAGAGGCCACCTTTGTGAAAGACTGAATGATGCCACCTCCTGAATATGCTGCTTCTGTGATTTTAACCATCCACAGTAGAGTGCATTACTGCTTTTGTAACTCCTCAACTAATGATAGTTGGAAATGTTTTTAGAATTAGACAGTAACAGCTTGCCAGACAATTAGTGAGTGTCAGGTTCACTATTAATGTATCGTGTTTCTAGAACATCTGAAATCTAATGTTTGCCACCTATGCCTGCTCCAAAGGGAAAGCTAATTTATGTTGACAAAAGAAAAAAATAGAAAAAAGGAAAACAAATTACACAGGAAGGAAAGGACACAAGCTTGTCTACGAGAAACTGCATTTTCTTAGACGGAATTGTACGTCACTGTGTATTGGGATATTCTACTTTACCAACATACTGAGGCAAACAGAAGCACACTAGAAGTTTGTTGCTGCCATGCCTAAATGAACATAGTAGCTCTTGAATAAAAAAAAAACATTCATCCAAGAGGCACCTCTTTTTCTCATTCATAGCATCGCTGAAACACTCTGGAGAGATTCTACAAGGACATTACAGAGTGAGGACAAATAGCCACCCAATCCCAAACCTTGGAAAATATAACAGTAAACTGTAAAAATGACCTTTCTTTATTTTTTCTGGTCCTTATTTAAGTTCACCATTGGATAGCTTTTTACTACTCTGTGTCTTCATGGAAAGGCTGGGCACAACTGCAGGCCTATGCTTCCCTGATCCACTGAACAGCTGACACCAAGCTGAGTGGTGCGGTTGACACATTTGAGGAAGAGGATGGCATTCAGAGGGACCTGGACAGGCTCAAGAATTGGGCCCATGTCAACCTCATAAGGTTCAACAAGGGCAAGTGCAGGGTCCTGCACCTGGGTTGGGTCAACCTCTGCTATCAATACAGGCTGGGGGATTAAGAGCAGCCCTGCTGAGAAGGACCGGGGGTATTGGTGGATGAAAATCTGGACATGAGCCGACTGTGCACTCGCAGCCCAAAAGGCCAACCGTGTCCTGGGCTGCACCAAAAGAAGCGTGGCCAGCAGGTCGAGGGAGGTGATTCTGCCCCTCTCTCTGCTCTGGTGAGACCTAACCTGGAGTACTGTGTCCAGCTCTGGAGCCCTCAGCATAGGAAAGACATGGACCTGTTAGAGCAGGTCCAGAGGAGGACCACAAAAATGATCAGACGAATGGAGCACCTCTCCTATGAAGAAAGGCTGAGAGAGATGGGGTTGTTCAGCCTGGAGAAGAGGAGGCTCCAAGGAGACCTTATTGTGGCCTTTCAGTATTTAAAGGGGGCCTACAAGTAAGATGGGGACAGACTTTTTAGTAGGGCCTTTAGCAATAGGACAAAGAGTTATGGCTTTAAACTAAAAGAGGGTAGATTTAGACTAGATATAAGGATGCAATTTTTTATGATGAGGGTGGTAAAACACTGGAACAGGTTGCCCAGAGAGGTGGTGGATGCCCCATCCCTGGAGACGTTCAAGGTCAGGTTGGACTGGGCTCTGAGCGACCTGATCTAGTTGAAGATGAAGAATGTGGGTGGGAGTTGGACAAGGTGACCTTTAAAGGTCCTTTCCAACCCAAACCATTCTATGTTTCTATGATTCTATGGACAGAATACTTATCGGATATCAGTAATGGTGATGCTCAGAACTCCAAAGGGATGGAGATCCAGGAAGACAGAAATCTGATCTCCTCTCCAGACCACTGAGTATAACCAACTGGCAGAAAGAAGTATGTTGATAATTTAGGAATATACACTGGAAAAAGCAGTAGTGCAGATGTATCTGAGTGAGGCTTAGTACATGCACCAGGGGTGGATTTCAGAGGGTGGATTTTGAAGGGGAAAATCTTTCCTCCCCTCAATCCTCCTCTGCGTTACATGACACATAGGAGGCTACGCAGCCCCTGCCCATACTGCATCTGCATCTGTCCTGCACTAGCAGTCACGCAGCAGGAACAACAAGAACTTCAGGATCCCTGGGAATCATTGTAAGGAGGTAAACATGATGGTGAAAATCTGCACCATTCACGTTGCAGGTCAACGTGTATGGGCTGTACCACATCACATCCTCACAAATAAAAGACAGCTGATTGTGTATTTACAAACCAGAGGGGGTTTTCTGCATAAATACATTAACTGACATTTATGCCAAATATATTACACACTCATGTCAAGAGAATAGAGCCCATCTGTACTGCAGAGATGTAATTAGCATTAATTAATATGTTCACATTGTCTGGTGTTCATATATTTTGCCCCGAAGTCATAAATGTGGCATGGCATTTAGTAAGGCAGTATTCATGAGCCTTCATCTGAATTCCAAACATTTGGATTTTGTGATGCTTTTAGTGCCCCTTGTCGTTAACTGTTTCTTAGCGTTTATGCTAAGGGAGTTTTGTTCATTGCCGTGTTTGAGAAATTGCTGTTCTTTGTAAGATGCTGTTATAGGCAAACACGTTTACTCAGCAATTGATACTCTAGTATAAAAGTAGGCAGTTACAATTATCTTATGGCATAGACACAGTAGCGAAGAAACTTGTATTTCACAACCATGAAACGATTAACAACAAATGTTTGAGTAGGTTATTAACAAGCTAGAATAAAAGCTGCTCATCCAAGCCATTTGGCAAACAACATCTATATATTAATTGAAAGGATATTGCAAGTGACTCAGGAAGAATTGCACATCATCTGCGATAGCAGTTTTTACCACTTCTGGTTCAGCAGAGATCCTCAAGCCAGCAAACCCACTTGCACGCCCTACTCCTGACCGATGTGCATTTGTGGAAAAGGCGCTCCTGTTCTTACCAAGAAACTGTATAGGTCTGTAAGACCCTCTGTTACCACTGTTTTTCTGTCACTGCAAACCTCACTTCTGGTTCTAGTCGTTCTGGCTACTGGTGCACAAAAGACACTCAGAGTACTTCGGACTGAATTTCTTTGGTGGAAGTCCTTCAAGTGAGTGTTAATGTGCTTTAACAAGTCATACTGTGTGGAGCCACATGTACTTTCTGCATAATTTTCTATAGCCTTTCCTCCCATCCCTCCAGTTCTGAGGGCTTCTTCACAACCATTTACTTTTAGCTGTAATCAGGTTTTTTCCCTTTGATGCTGCTGCAAATATTAATAACAGCTGAAATTGCGGAATAAGCATTTAAGCGGGTAGCTTCCACCGAATTCCTGGCTGATTGCCCAGGTAACTGGAAGTACCTGGGCTAGCCAACTTAACAGTAGCTTAGTGTTTCTACAGTGAATGCATCCACAGATCCAGCAGAATCCATGGATACGTGAACGGGTTAACTAGTATTTTAAGCTGTCCATGTTTTTAAAAGCCACAAACATGATTCAACCTCTAGAAACAATATGGCCCCGCTCTAGCAGTGACAAATTTACCCTTGGATGACTCAGAGGCAATTTTGTCACATTTTAATTGTATGCTTTTCAGTACACAGCCTGTTTATTTCTCATGCTTTCAGATGCGCGGCTTACGTTATTGTAAGCAGCGGTCACAAGTGTGATTTGCTCCAGTTTTATACATCAAGCCATTGCGCACGTGTCCATTAGTGCCATAACCTCGATGGGATTTGTCTGAAGCTTTTGAATGTTCCCAATGCTCCTTCAGGGTGTGACCCCATGCACCTTTTTCTTGGCAGCAATGAGACCTTAAGGAATCATCTTCACCAGCATTAGACATTTATTTACTGGAGTCTTAGTTTTGCTGACCCAATGGTCTGTAAGGCTGGGTGGAAAACTGGACCAGTTCACTCATGCAACTGAAATACAATTTGGCAAGAGGAATGGCTCTTCAACGCATCGATCTGGTTTACCTTAAGAACCCAAAAGAAAGGGTCAAGCATGAGTGAAGAACCAACATTGGATCGGAAATCATCACATGGATGTGCTGTAGAGGAATTGGCGCATAGTAAGTCCGTGGAGATACAGGTACTGAGGTCATACCATCAGGGGCTAGTTTAATCCAACTGCTAAGATTTTGAGCTGCTAATCAAGTCACTCTTTGGCACTGTATCATCACAAAGTGTGGTCACTCTCACTTTAGCAAGGCTAGGGTAGGCCACTGCTCTTTAGTCAGAGTAGGCAAGCTGCCTGGAAGAAAGTTAACTCAAATTTATCTAAACTGTCTGTTTCAGCAAAGGTAAACCTTAAAACAAACCTTCTGAAGCAGGCCATAGGAAATGCATCACTTGATTTTTCACCTGTCTTTTCATTTGGGGTACGACATTCAGAGAATAGCATGATTTTATTGCAAATCATAAAGGGGGCAAAGAGGCAGAGTCAAATTGTATCTTCAGTTCAGCCATCACTTTTTTATGGTGGAAGAGGAATCTTTGCTTCCTCTTAGCAGCATCTTTGCCATCATCCTCGGGGTTTAACCAGGCTGAAAGTCCTTCTTAAAAAGGAATAACACTGCATTTTTCTTCCAGATTGAACAGAGTCCACGTGGGTGTCACACAGACAAGGACAGTTCAAGCCCCAGGACTGGGGAAACACCGATGGTGTAATTTTATAGTTGTAAGATAGATAAAAGAAGAGCAATACCTCCTTGCATGAACTTTGTTAGCCTAGCTGCTCAGGCACAGTAATAAGCTTATTATTTGCTTCTTTGTGCACCGTCACGACTCTGTCTTGCATCGAGATGCAGGTATCAGTGCCTGCAGAACAAGAGTTTGAAGATATTAGTAAAAAACTATATACTGAGTATTTGGAGTGTGTTATATGCAGAGCTTGAGGGTTTTTGTCATTTCAATTTAAATTTAGTAAACCTCATATTTCAACTTAGTAATTTTGTTCATGCCAAGTTTGAAGTATTACATTCAACAGATTTCTGAGTTATCCAAGAAGAAATAACAACTGAGCAATTTTCTGAAATTATGAAAACAACAGGGTTCTCACAATATTCAGATAATTAAAAATGAACTGAATGGATTTCCTTCTAACTTTAGAGAAATGTTCACATCTGAGTGAACAAACAAAAATTTTCAGCTTGTGTAGTCACATTCTGGGAAAATTAAATTGCTGAAAATTAAAGAGTAAAAATCCAGGACACCTTTATTTAAAGGTCTGTAACTGCAACACAAACTTCACAATAAATTACATGCAGAAAATTAAATGTTGTGTGTCAGCGATTTTAAGTAGGCCTGTTTCAGGAAAAGCTCCGTAAGCTTGTACATTACTTGCAGCTTACGATAAGATCCTACTCATTTTAGACTAATGGTACTTACATATGCAAGTGTACATAAGCACCCGTTTTTAAATAAAGCCATGATTATTTGAAATTATATCAAATCATAACATCTTAGTTGCACGTCTACTATTGCAAACAGTTGTTTCTACAGTAGAACAAAGAAATCAAAATGTATATGGCAGAAAACAGATAATAAAAATTAAATTTTAAGTACATCCATATGTAAGATCTTTACCAAAATATCTTCAAGTTTCTGTCCCGAAAATCAACAAGTAGGCAAAGATGGTTACAAATGTGGGGACTTGTTTCTCTTACACTGTAGAAGACTTATACTGGAACTGACATTTAATCTTTACTTCTTATCAGTTGTAAAAAATATCTGCTATACAGGAAATTAATATTCAAGGTGTTTTCAGATCTTTTGTTTGATACCCTTGGTGCAGAAACAACAACAGCCAGCAATTTCTCTGAGAGTGAGGATGGGTAATTTTTTGTGTGTTCTTTTAACATTATCTTTGAAAATCAAAAGCTATAGAGGTAATATAATAGGCCTAGACTTCAATATTAGGTAGCAAACCTCCTTGAAAAAGATGGTTGGAAAAAATACTAAAACAAAAAGATAAAGGTTTTTTGGCCTCTAAGTATGCATTTTTACCCTACATTTTTAATGACATTTCCAGGAAGAAAGTGGAGATTGTACTTCCCAAAGGAAAAGCCTAGGTTGACAATTTTCCAGGTTGTTGGATTTTTTGTCATTAAACAGAAAACAGAACTGGTCAGGAAATCGTACAAGTATCATATAATTTGAGCGTAAATATCTGCTGCCCCTCTGTGGCTGTTTTTAGAGTCTCTTGAGGTTTTCAAACAAATGTAGTTATTATCTGATTAATTTTACCTGATATTAAGAATTAACGCAACATACATGTGCCATGTGAATCCTACATAATCTTCAAAATTGAGTCTAGATCATAAACGGGTCCTGTTAGGACTATTTCAAATGTAAAAAACATCATAGCAGTGAGCAGAAGCAGCAAGAAGCAGAAGTAGTTGTGACATCCTAAAGACAAAAATGAGTCTCTAAAGCGTTGGCTGAAGAGTAATATCCTCTTTTGGTTTTGAAAAAGTGCCTGCGTACTTCCAACCAGTTTGTATTTCACATCTAAAGGAGAATTTAAACAGCTGAAAGCTCATCTGTTTTTTCCAGCTCTATCAATTGATCTAATAAATTGTTACATTTTCCTACAACCTTGTCCATTAATATATAACCAGAGTTTGAGGGATTTACTATTCAGACCCCGGCATTTCCTAGGTTGGCGTAGGGATATTGACACAGACCTCTCTGCTAGTCTGATTGTACAAGGGCAGAGGAGGAACCAAACTGTCAGCAAGGTGCGCAACGGAGAATATGGATGGGTCTAGATGGCTCCTGCCAATTGCTTCAATAGAGAGAAGAGCCTGGAATCCAGATAACCCTTGAGACAAGCAGAAAGAGACAATTAGTCCTGGGAGATACTTGAGAAGTATTCTGCATGTTCACTTGTAGTATTCTTCCGTGGTAACTTCTGCTTTATTACTTTCATCTCTTAAAAAATCTCTCCCAATTACTCCTAGTCTGCTGAGTGAGGTGCTGAGTTCCTTCAATACTTTCTGAATGTAACAAGAATCAAAAATGGTTTCCATTCTGCAAGGAAGGGCCTGGAGTTCGAGACAATCCACTGATTGTTTCTGCCTACAAGCAGCCCCTTTTCCCCTACTACAATGAGCAATGTGCAGGGCTCAGACAATACTAGACACAACAGGACTCCAGGCCAGCTGGCCGCATTTTTGTGCACATCCACTGCAGGAGTCAAACTCATTCTGTGGTGGGAGCCAAAAGGACATTTTCCATCAGAGTGCATGAATCAGGACTGCGAAGTTAAGCATAATTTGAAATTTATGGGGCATAAATTCTTACACTTGGCATTGCCTGGAACCAGGTCTTGACGTATTCCATGGCTGCTGCTGTCATCTAGGAAAATGCCTTTTGCATCTTTTAAATTTTATTCTTTAGAGGCTTTTCTTAGTACTGTTTTAGTGAAAAGCTGCTTTACTTTACTGATTTTACCTGTGAAAAATCCAAAAGGGCTGTTTCCAGCAGTATAGCCTTGTGAGTTACTAGCACGTCACATCTCAGGACTCTCTATTTTTTTTTTCATTTTTAAGATCCCTGTCTAATTTTTAAGGTCAGAATACTATAGAAATACTATTCTCAAAAAGCTATGTGTGAAAAAATAAGCATACAGAAATATTAAAAAGCTCTGTCCTTCTGTGCAAATGGAACAGTAATATTTTGAAAGATAGAAGGTTTTATAGCTCTCTACAGGTTCTTTGAAACTATGCAATATGCTCTTACGCAGAATCCTGGTGGGGTTTATGTTTATGTCTTGTATTTAGCTTCCCAGCTGAATTTGAGCCAGCCACACCTGTAAAATCATCATCTATTTTTATGAGAGTCATACACAATTATCTTAAGACCATTTGCTGATTCACTGCTGTCTTTCTGGAAAAAAAAAAAAAACGCCACTCCTAAAGATGTTTATCAGATGTTTATCATGTGTTGTATTGCTGACAATATAGATTTCTCAGTTGGGTTCCTAGTCCAGGATGTCTCCGATCACCATCCAGGTAAGAAAGGTTTCATAAAGCCTTCTGTATCTCTGTCCTGGATTGCATTATCTTCGGTTTCTCAAAAACGTCAACATCTTTTTAAAAGCCGCTACTGCAATAGATTTACAGAAATGAATCCCACACGCTATCCAAATTGCTATCCCGTATCCTGAGTATGAAGATAAATTCCTTTAATTTGTTTAAAGCATACGAGATATTCTCGTTATTAAGTTCCATTTGCTCTTGCATTATGGAACATATTTTAGAAAAACAAACACAGGGAGAGCTGATAGCTTTAGAGATCAAATCTGTAACTGAAGTCACCACAGCCATCATAGATATTCTGCATCCTGTGTGCTTTAGCGATGTAGGGCTGTACGATGCATTCCCGAATTAAAGCAGAGAAAGGGGCCAATAGGGAAATAGCAGGGACAGTAAATGCCAGTGAACATCGGTATCTGCTGTGATTACTTTTCAGACACATGCGCAGACGACATCCGTAGCATACGCTGCAGTGAGCACATATATTGTCGCGCTGGTTATTTATACGACAACACAAAAGGTAGAGCTACAACATCACTTGACTGTTTGGACACAATCTATCAGTCTCTTACCTCTGGTGCTGATGATAAGCGTTACAAAGCTAGGGAGTGGGATGACTCTTCCCAAACCAAAGTAACCCAAGAGATTCTGTGTTACTATCCAGTCCCAGAAGGGTGGAGCGGGAGTTCCTCAACAATTCCCAAAATTCTTCTTCAAGAACTGTATTTTTAAGACAGCTTTGTTCAATAAAAAATGTGTATTTCTTAGAATATGCTTTCTTCCAAAGGAGAAGCAATTTCAAAATATTTTTTTTTAGTAATATTCATTGACTTAACTGTTTGTGAAGCTTTAGAATCACTTACAGGAGTAAATCCCAAGCGAAGTATTTTGGCTTGGAAGGTTACAGACTGAGGGCTAGATACGCCATGTGTGCAATTCAGGCCGGTTTCACTAGCTTCAGTAGGGTGAAGTGTTTACAGCAGCTCACCAGGGGTAAGAATTCTTCCTTAAGCTACAAATGGATTCAGCTGTATTCAAACAAAGCCGATACCAGGGATGCACTAAGGAGTCGTCAGGCTGAGTGAAAAAGCAGAATATGTAATTTGTAAGCTCTTAATTAAGACTCTGTATTCTAGCTTCTCAACTGGTGAGTTTTCTATCAAACCTTAGCATTTTTCAAAATCTAGGGGGAAAGAAAGATTCAGTAATACTTTGCGTTTCAGGCAAAGTATTTCAGCTTTGCTCAGTATACAATCAACAGTAAAGTTTATGTTCCTGGGTACAATTAGTTCTTTTGTCAAAGCAAGTCTTTTGTCAAATATCCTCTAGCCCTTTAATTAATAAACCACACTGAGAATCCAGCACCATTTTTAATTCCATCAGCATAAAATGGCCTTGGCGCAAAAGTAAAGAAGTTACACAGGTAGGATTTTTTTTTTTTTAATGAAAATTCCATATACAAAAGGACAATAAAGCTTTAAAATTAAAGTTTCAAGGCCCATACTTGCATGATTTATGCCTGGAATACCAGGTATAAATACTATTTACACCAGTGGAATAACAGGTCTATAAAACTGTTGTTAAAATCAGTCTTTCAGAGTACTGTACAAAGTTACCTATTTCTAACTGCAGTACCCCTGTAATAATCTTTTCTTGAAGAGTCTATAGTGTTTCAGAGAGGTGCATTTGGCCAGTTCATCAAGCTTTTCACTGTATAAAGAGAATATCTTATTAATTGTTACTTAGATGGTATATTTCATATGAGGTTGCTGTGTATATATTTATGTATACATTTATGTCTCCAGAAGGCTCAAGACTTCTCTTCCTCCCTTTCCAAATGTGTCCTTCACAGGGCAGTCCTGCATCTCCTTGCTTTCCCATTCCTTCCATCTTTATTATACAAGGTACCTAAAAAAAGAAACACAAATAGAAATCAAGAATTACAAACATTAAAAAATAAAATCCCATACAGATTAAAAAATGGACCACCTACCTTATGAATCAGCCCTAGGGCAGTTGTTCTTAAAATAGCCTAGACTCAGTATTCAGGGTTAAAGGACCTGGTCTCTTGTTCCCGCTTTCTTCTGTGCACCAGGAAAGTAAATCTTTCTTCACAGTTCTTGCTTTCGTTGACATCGTGTAGGGATTTTCAACATGGAAATAGTCTTGTTAGTAGAATACACCATGATATACACATAGAATAAACCCCGTGTTGTAACATCCAGTGGGGAAAAATCAATTTTATAGCAGAAAGTCATTTCCTTGTTTGCCGTTTTTCTTTTAAGGCAGGACTTCAAATAGTCACTTGACAGGACCACGTGAGGAGGAATTCACACATTAATAATTTTTCAGATTTTCTGGTCACTTGCAATTCTTGCACAAGTAGCATTATAAACTTGAAGAACTCTGATAACTCAAAAGAGAGAATATGGTGGAAAGTATCCATCTGCCGGGAAATATGGAAGATCCATCCAAACCACGCTAGATCCTAGATGTATGTGGATTTTTTATATTTCATAAATAACAGTCATAAATTTACTTTCAGTGTTACTTAAAGAAAAATGCTTGTTAATTGGAAGCACTTTTGACTCCATGAGGTTACATATGTGCTGGGTTGACTTTGGCCGGCTGCCAGACACCCATCCGGACGCTCTCACACTCCCCCTCCTCAGCAGGACAGACAAGGGAGAGAAAATAAGGTGCGGGGGGAAAAAAAAAGGAGGTGACTTACCAATTATCAGCACAGGCACAACACACTCAACTTTGGGAAAATTAATTGAATTTATTACCAAAAAAATAGATTTGAGTAGTGTGAAACAAAGACAAACTAAAACAACATCTTTCCCACACACACACCTTTTTCCCAGGCTCAACTTCACTCCTTCACTCCCAACTTTTTCACCCATCCCAACCTTCATGCAGCGCAGGGGGATGGGGAATGGGGGCTGTGGTCGGTGCAGAACAGCTTCCCTCTGCCGCTCCTTCCTCCTCACGCTTTTCTGCTCCAGCGTGGGCCCTTCCCAGGGGCTGCAGTCCTTCATCAATAACTGCTCCAGTCTGGGCTCTCCACAAGCTGCAGGAAATAACCTTCAGGAAATATCCACCTTCTACGCCGTGGTCTCTCCATGGGCTGTGGGGGAACCTGTGCTCCGGCGCCTGGAGCACCTCCTCCTCCCCTCCTTTGTCTCTCACCTCCCTGTCACGGGGCTGTTTCTCTCACATTTTTCCTCTCTTCTCACTGCTGTGCAGCATTTTGCCCTTTCTTAAATCTTTTTTCCCTGAGATGCCACCACCTTGTCTGGGGGGCTCAGCCGTGCCCTGGGGTGGGTCAGCTGGAACCAGCTGGAGCCAGCTGGAACGGGCTGTGTCCAGCTCGGGGCAGCGCCCGCCTCTGCCAGCGCCTGGGCAGGGACACTCGGCACGACATGGTACGTTCAAAACCTACAGTTTTGAGAATTAGTAATCTCTGCTGGTGCCAACATGAGTGGCTTCCTTGTTTTCTCAAGGGAATACAACTTTTATTTAGGTGGCAGCATGACAAAAACTATTAAGAGAGCTAAAGGGCACGAATAATAAAAGGTGGAAATACCAGGCTTCAGATCCTGATGCCAGACAAGATAACAAAGGAAAATAATGAGAAAACAAGTTACTGTATGTTAACTTGAAATTCTAAGAAAATGAGGTGCTTATATGATCTAAACATTTGTCGCAGAATCAACACCATTGGAGTGAAATACGAAAGCATGAAGTGCGTTTGCGATGTGATGGAAGCCAGCAGAAAGTCGACAGAGCCTACACCAAATGCCGCCATTTGGAGTTTAAGCAGATTTTCACCTGCTAGCACGCCTAGAACAACAGGCAGGAGCCAGGAATGAAGCATCCCACCAGCGGGTCCAGACGGGCGTAAACCCGCTGTGTGTGACGCCAGGGCCTGAGGGTCCTAAACACTGGCCTCATCTCTTGTACATCGCCTCTGAAAAGCACAATAACTTCTGGTTTGTCTCTGGTAAATATATTAAAAAAAAAAAAATACTGCAAGGAGAAGAACCTTTGTAATCTTTGTAACAGCGGAGGTGCAAGCTCGTGTTTGTGTTCACGGGCACAAGAAGCTGTGCAGCAATGGACGCTGCAAACACGTCTGCGGCTCTCCATCACAGTGACGGCACCCTAACGCCCAGCCTCTGCTTCAGCGTTCTGCAGACATTAGGAGACATTGGTAAGAGTTTTATACAAATGAACTTAGAAGGCATGGGGCCATCATATTAGTAGTGTTATAATTGGCCGGAGGGAACCTCTACAGATATCACTGCCATTACAGCCGAACAAGTACATCATAAATAATTAGATGGATCAAGCATCTTTCTGTTCAAGAGTCACTGAAGAGTAGCTTACAGTTTGCTCAATTATATTTGTTATTCAGAGTCACCCAGTGGATAATTAGATGGATGAGTTCTGCTCTGAAGGTTGCTCACAAGCAAGCAGCTCATACCAACATCTGCAATTTGAAAAGTTTCAATTAGATTTCATTGCTTATGTGGGTCACATATTATTGGATCTAACTCCTGCCAGTATGAGTATTGGCCTTTGAATTCAGAATATGACATGAAGATTTACTTAGAAATTTAACACATAGATTGATCAAATATTCTCCAACATTTTGCACTTCAAAGTTAATATTTTTGTGAACTTTCCTGCCTTCACAAAATACCGCAGAGAATAATCCCAAAGCACCGGCAACAAAAATTTCTCTTATTTTTTCACTTTTTAGTTTTGTCATATATTTATGGATTAAAGGCGAGATATTTGTTGAGATTAAATACTAAATTTTAAGTAAAACAAAGCATAGCAATAATTTGAAAATACCTGAGCAATGATGCATTTTCACTGCATTCATTATCTGCATGCTGTAGACACAGTTAAACCCTGAAGCACCCAAATGCAGTGCTTTGACAATTAAAATGATACATTTTTTCCCTCCTACACAATTTTTTTGAAGCTGTCAGATGCCATTTTCGTCAAGACTATGTGGCGTACCTTATGTTTAATTTGGAAAAATTCTGAAAGCAGGGAAATGTATAATTTTTAAGGTTTTGTTATTTTCAAAGTTTAATGTTTGAAGTAAAAATCTGCAGATCCTTCCTCCTTGATGTGAGTCAGCTCTTATGTCTGCATCGAAGCAGATCAGAAATGTAGATGAAGCCCAAGAAAGGAATCAGACCAAATATTATTATTATTATATGATAAGGGAAAATCCCTAATCAATGAGCTAATGTAAAATACAGCTGCTTTTTTTTCTCATTTGTCCTTTTCCATGATTCGTATTAATCCATGCGTGGTAAGAGTAGAGGTAATATCTTGGATGACGCCATTAAGAAATAAAAATAAGAAATTCGGCACCAAGTTAACCAAGGAATGAATGGTCAGCCTCTGCAGGGAGACCAAGCATAAATAGGACACAAAAAGCAGATTCTACCTCACGTTTCTGGAAGTGTGTTTCAACTAAATCATGCACCAGTGGCAAGAGCCTTACTAAAATGAAACAGTTGGTGACATCAAAGGAAAGATGAAAATGGTGTTAACACAACTGTGGTATAATTTCGGCTGCTCCATACACTCACACCATCTGGCCAGGAAGAGTAAACACACAAACAGCAAATCTAAGCCTGAAGAAGAGGAAGTCACTTAAGTCAATGAATGTGAAAATTGCTGTAACTTTTATCTTCCCGTCCTCAAAAAATAGCCTCCGAGGCACTAGGGACAGGAGTTTTATACCACTGAACTTTCTGTTCCTCACCTTCAGCACACAAAAGCTCAGAGAAAAAGTAGATACTCACCGCTCAAACTAAAAGGCCCCAAGATCTCAAATTAATTTCTCTAAAAACAGTATCAATGAAAAAGTGAATCAAAATTATGGTGCTGAAAAGTTCTCCTTTATGGTTGAATATATTTCTCAGTAAACCAAACACAGGCATTTTTGTCATGCAGAATGATAAGTGGGTGATGGAGACCATTTTCTTTCCTACAAAGCAAATTTTCAGAGTCAAAGAAAGAATACATTATAAATGAAACATATTTCATTTTTTAACTCTGATAGAGACCTTTGGAATGCTTCGTAACCTTGATTACATTTTGCTTAGCTCTACTGGGTCAAAGACATAGTACAAAAATGTCCCCATTTTGCTTTCCATTTAGGGAGACAGGGATTTCCAGGGCCAGTCCTGAACCTGGAGAGAAGGAGCCTCTCACTAAGCTTTATCCTGGAAGGAGACAGCAATAGGCAGAACAGGTCTGTCTGGAAGTGTTTTCAACAAACAATTTGAGACCCGAACAGGCCACCTAGCCAACCTAGTTCTTTCAGCAGAATCAACTGTATCTAAATAATTTCTAACCGTTGTTTAGCCTCTTCTTTAAAATCTTGTCTAACTTCTTTAAACATCCCATCTAAGGCAGACTTAAAAATCCCTAATACCACTACTGCCTTTGGTAAATTTTCTCAGGGTTTATATATTTTGACTATTAAATGCAAATTTCCCTTGCTGCCATTTATGGCAATTTCTTGTCCAGTATCCAGTGGATACGGAGGATTCCTTTCCTCTTTACCTCTTTTATATTTTCCATATTACTAGACTGATTTCCCTTCAGACTCTGTTCTTTAAGCTAAAATACATCCCCAACAAAATTAAAGGGAGAATTACAGCTTCCCGTTCCATCAGAGAAAGAAATTTCAGTTTCAAGAAAAGCTATGATGGCATCTTGCAAGCTTTAGCACTTTTCATCTGGCAAATTGTTGTGTCTTGTATCTTGTCTGGTTGCTTTCCTCCTTTTGAAAAGCATTTGATTATTTTGAAAAGAATTTCTTTTATTTCTTCATAAGTGAAGAACATTTTTAGTTCTCTGGCGAATTTATTTTGTGCATTCTGCATTTTTAATTGGCAGCTCTGTGCTTCAAAACATATGTTTCTTCAGATTATTGACATTAATAGACCACAGTATCAAGTTTGTCATGTCACAATCTGTAGCCATGAAAAAAACGTTATTGTATCGCTTATGGAGGATTATACACTCTAAAAATAGCCAAGATGAAAAGACTTGTCAAGAAAATTGTATTAACTAAGATACATAGGAAAGAAAGCATCTCAATTATAAATAGGTTTAAAAAACAGTATTACTGTTAACTTCTTCCAGCAAGAAAATTAATCTTTTAAATATATCTCGTCTGATGGAAACTCTCCTAAGGCTGTGACCTATTCAGGTGACAGTTTAATCTATGAAGACTGCATTTCAGCTTAAATAAACCATTTTACTTGCCACTGTAATAGACTAAGAGTTCATGGTCAGTGAATTATGAAGGGGAGTAACTTACTGGAGAATGAACAGTAATTTCTTGAACTGCATTAGCTCTACTGCCTGAATTTGTGCAAGTACAATTCTCATTATAGACTGTGCAGAATATAGTTCATTTCCTAGCACCCAGACTTCATGTTTCACATCACTCTTCTTCATATAACCCACATCCTATGATCTTTTGCAATCTCTCAATTCGTAGTTGGGCTCTGCTTGTTTTGAGAGCCGCGTGTGCAGTATTGCCTTTGAAGAACCGCTACTGACACTGCATTTTTTAGCTGTCTCACTATTAATAACATTCAGACCCAAAGCCAGCAGATAAGGGCAGGAAAAAGTTGTTGCTGTTGCTGGAGGCTTTGGGGGCTGGAAGTGAGGTAGGCTCAGCAAGTGATCTATGGTTTATGTGCCCAGTGCTGTGATTAGGGCTATACCCTATGCAACTGCCTTCTGGCCCTCACTAGAAACAGTACTGGGTTGATTAAGCTGTTCTCCTGAAAGATTTAAAACCTTAATTTCAGAGTGTCGCTCTCATCCTTTAAAGTTAATTTCTTGGTGTTTCCCTTGTATTTCTCTACAGCCTTTGTGGAGAAATCTTTCTCACCTTGTTTCTTCATTTAAGTTTTACCTGGTAAAGGTAGCTGATTACAGCCTTTATAAGGTAGCATAATACAAAAAATACATAATCAAATGAATCCACATGAACAGATTGCTGACCAGAACCAACGCTGTCACTTGGTACTACCTGTGAGCTTTTCAAACAAAACTGAATGGACAAGACAGATCAGGTTTTCTGCTTGAGGTTGTTCAAGGCCTGTGCATGGACACGGCAGAATAGGAGCCAGCTGTGTGTTGCAGGGATCCCAACAGCACACCCACAGGACCAGCCCAGCTCGGGGGGTAACACCTCAAGGGAGGTATCTGTCAGAGCCCAAGGCTCAGTTTCCAGAGAGTTCTGGCTTCTGAAGTTTAACCTGCTTTACAAAGATGCGAGTTATTGTCAGCAAGGTGATCCCTGCTTTGAGAAGACCATCTCACAGACCTCACTATAAATTTGAAAATTGGCCAGAGTCAGGGGCTAGGAATCTACTTTACAACAGACAAGGGACCATCAGTCAGCAATTTGCCTTTTTAAGAAGCACCATCTTGTGTCTTCTTGTGAATTTTAATCACTTCATTTAATCACTAATTTGAGAAAGAAAGGAAAATGTTTTCTAGAATGTGAATTTCAGAGGGTCAGCTCTTTTCCAGAAAACTTTGTGCAAGGCAGAAGTGTCCCCCTGCTGTGGAGGAGAAACAGACTATGGCAGGTCTCCCAACTGCCTGCTAGTGGTCACCTTCTGTGGATGTCCTGCTGCTAATTAATGTCATTCTGCAGTTCATTTTTTACACAGAAACTTATCTGGTTTAATGCAGCAGATGGCCATACAATGGATCAAAGTAAGTTTTTTGTGGCAGCTCTAATTATGGCCTTTCCTAAGTTTTGTCTAGATGATTTTGTGGCCTAAGAAAAGAGATGCTTATGTAGTTTCCTTAATGTTTTACCTACTATACACATGTAAAATAAATCATTAAATCCTGTGCTCTATGTTGATTAAAGACAGAGAAAGACATGGAATGGGTTATGCAAAAATAAATTGGACGTATCTCACTTACTTTTTCAAGCATTTGAAAGGTCAGAAAACATTGTTATTAGGAAAAAATACAAACAAATCTCCAAAGATGGGTTCAGCCAACATCTTGGTCTCAAAGTGACCAAACAGCAATTTGGACCAGCTGTTGTGGTCAAGCAGGGTTAAATGCAAGGGACTGGTTCCCTTTTCCACCTAACTCCAGGGGAATTCCTGCTGATATAAAGCCAGTCTCTTACATACAGTCAGGCATAGCCACCGCTCCTTGAATGGAGTAAGACAGGTTCATTTCCAAATTAATGCCTGTCCTAAGATGCAAATCTGTTCCTGCATTTCTGGAGCAGCTTACTGTTCACTTCAGTGGTGGGAAGCTTTAGGGAGAGGCTGAGCGAACACTGTCCTGTAGCATTTGCCTATAAAATTTCTATGACTCTACCTTAGAAAGTCATCATTCATACATTTCCCCATGCATATATTACAAACTGGTAGTTTACAAATAGTCTCACCTGTATATGAGGTAATGTTATGAATAATTAATATTTAGTAAGTAAGGATACAGCTCATTTAACCTTTTTTAGGTAATTTTAAGTGTTGTCAAGATAAATTAAAAACTTTTAGAGCTTTTACAAGAAGTTATTGTGAAGTGCTTTTTTTTTTTTCTCTGTATTTAAGAAGGCCAGAGAATAACAGGACCCCAAACCAAATACTTCTGTTAATTTGACAAAGAAAAATGTGTTGCAGTACATTTCTACTGGTTAGTGTAAATAAACAGCTCCAAGAATACAACAAAATATATAATTTTTCTCAAGATAGTGATTGTACTCCATAAAATTTTCTACAGCAGAGACTTATTATTTTAAAATGTTTTGTTAATATTTTGGTTTGGCTTACATGGTAATTTTTCCTTGCCTTTTCATTTGTACAACTTAATGTTTTAATTTAATCTTGAATTTAACATTAGAGAAATATGAAGCAAATTTACATTAATAAAGTAAAAACAGTTGAAATAATCAAGTTTGGTATGGAGTAATTAGAGGCATATGACTTAAAGAAAATAAAATAGTTAAAAACTGACAAATAATGAGCTAAATTTCTCATATTGCATTTAAATTTTAGGGTAAGCAATAAAAAGTAAATAAAAACTTGCTAGAAGAATTAATGATCCTTGCATATTTAAATTACAAGCACAATATATTTGAAAGATACTGCAGGGAAATTAACACTACATTTTTCATTCCTCTTTATTAGAAAACTCTTTCCCTCCTTTATCTATTAAGAAAAATTTAAAAAAAAAAAGTTTCCCCTATTTTGAGGAATAAAGGTACTCGTTTTTTTCACATACTATGCTAATTATGGTAAAAATGCAGCAAACTTAAATGGAGGACAAAGGTAGGCACTCCATTGTTTCAGAAATGCTTCCAATTATAAATTATGTTAAAGGATTTACGAGTCTTCAGAGGATGATTTCTTAGATGCACAATCCGAAGGACCCAGAGACAGCGGTCAGAAGAGGGTGCTCAGGCAGACTGAAGAGAATACAGCTGTTCAGGTGAGGAAGGAAAGGAAGCATAAACCAGCCTGTCTGAGAACAACAATACTAATGAACTGTGATTTTCTGCAGATGTTTTCAGCATCCCCTTACTGTTCTGCAGTAACAAACCCAGATTTTAACTCTACACATTCTTTGCAATATCACTTCCCACGCAGTGCCCGAAGCCCCTCTCTTTAGCTCTCCTGTTTGACGGCGAGCTGCAGCTCATTCCAATGTCGTCTCCTGCCATCTGGGCAGGAAGAACTCAGCCACTTTCAATGGCTCCAAACTCTTAATATATTGATCCCATGGATCAATGTGCGTGTCAGCACTGACTGGACAGGCTAAGCAACGCAGATAACTGCAACCGCTCCTTCAATGCCAGATTAACTGTATCTCACTCCTGCCCAGCTGGCGATTTTTGTAAGATGTGAACCTAATTATCTCAGAGACCCCTACAACCTTGTCAATTCTAACTAAAATCCGTGAACTGTCAGCATTATATGCAGGATACTGGTAGGCAGGCACATGCATATGTCTGATTTCCTTTGGAAACCAGCCTAAACCAGCTTGAAGTTGCATTTCCATTTGGAGAATGCACTTCAGAACCTTAGGGGAATGTATACCTGGAAAGCCCAGTGATAACTCTCGGAACCAGGCAAGGCTATGGGGGGTAGTGGGCCAACTCTAAGAGGGGGAATTCAGTCCCTCACCTTATGTTGGTGGCAATATTTAATTTCCCAGCAGAGTGATCTAAAAACTACTCCTGTGTAAAATGCTCACGATACCAAAGTTATTTCCCTAGTTATGCTCAGATGTGGCAATATAGACATGAAGCGCACATTGCCCGATAGACTCTGCAAGTGTTTAGATCGTATTTGGAAACTTAAACAAAAAAACACCCCACTGTTAAATCACAAAACTTATGCTTTATCATCTTTTATATTGATACTAATCATCTGTACTAATCATTTGTACTATACCAATCAACTTTCATACTGATATAATAAAGTAGTTTTGGTGCATTTTACTTCTGCTGAGCATTTGCAGTTTTGTGTATGTAACTTCTACTGATATGAATAAGGCTGAGTTTGTACATGGCATTTGATTTTCTTTCATACATCAGATAAAAGCGTGACACATTGCAAGTACTGTTACCATCTTTTTTTATTAAAGTTGAACCTACGCTCCCGCTCAATTTGCTTCAGCGCGTCCTGCGGAATTACCATTCTTCAGAAGAAGAGATGTGACATCTGATACTGCAGAAAGGATTCAGATGGCTGCAGACAGGATGCCTTGCCACAATGAACCCATATACAACCCTCACTCATTTTCTCTCAGTGAAAAGGGACAGATATAGATGAGGACCGTGCCTTCGCTTATCAAGAGCACCACTTTCTCAGGCAGCAGAGAGAGGTCTGGGGTGGCGAGGGAGGAGGTGGTGGTGAGGAGGCAAATTTCTCATGAATCCTTCATGCCCTACACCTTCTGTCTCAATGAGATGTATTCAGTCTGGCTGAGACAGAGTTATCAGTCTTCATAGCAGCCTGCACAGATTTTGGATCTGTGACTAAACCAGTGTCGATAAAACACCAGTGCTTTGCCTATGGCTGAGAAGTGCTGGCACAGCAAGTAGGCTGATGGTAGGCAAGAAACTGGGAGGGGACAAAGGCAGGACAGCTGGCCTGAATTGGCCAAAGGGATATTCCACACCCTATGATGTTGTGTTTGTCAATAAATGCTCAAGGAAAGGTGGAAGAGTCAGGGCGCTTGTGTTCATGGCACTGGTCTTCCCAACTAACCGTTACCGAGGCCCTGCTTTCCAGGGAGGGGAAGGTAGTGAATAAATACCATGTTTTGCTTTCCTTGCACATGCAGCTGTTGCTCCAACTATTAAACTGTCTTTATCTCAATCCGCAAGTCTTTTTCACTTTCTTTCTGTTTCCTCCCCATATCAGGGGAAAGGGGAGAGAGCGGGCAGCTGGGTGGGTTCTCGATTGCTGGCCAGGGTCAACCCACCATGTAAGCTTGATGATTTTCACCTACGCCAGAGCAACTCCGATACTGGGCTTCAGTTTGGCACTGGGTTTATTTCTATCAGTAATGTAATGCAGCAATAGCTGCCAGAATATATGCTCAGGAAGACACTTGCAAATGTGTCACAGAGCCAACATTTATATGACTAATTTCTTGATAATCTTAGCAATGGTGAGTTATACTCTTACGAGTTAACTTCTGTTGAATTATTTCTTTAGTGCATACAATGCAAATATGCTCTGTGTCATCAGCAGCAGTATAAATCTGCTTATTTCACCTATTTCTTCACAAACATCTACGCTAAACAATGCAATAAAAATCCTTTGCTATTAACGTCTGTTGTCAAGTTCAGCTTTATCACAATATTCTGTAACACTGAATCGAAGAATATTCATTCGTTTACTTTACCCAGACACGCAGCAGGCTGGCTGCCTCTCCCTTTCGAGGTATGAATGCAATAGAGCACTATGCAGTGCATTTACATATTTCACTACACTTTAGTATCCCTTACTTCTTCCTTCCTCTTAACCATTGTCTACAGCATCAAGGCAGCACACTGCAGCAGGTAACTGATACGCAGTACTGATTACATAGTTTCCAGATACAACAGTTTTACTGAAGAAGACAATTAGTAGACAACTAACACTTTACTTTTCTGTTATTATCCACTTCTGGCAGGAAATAAGGCATCTGTTCTGCTTTGCACTGTGTTGTTTTAAGCATGCTTTTCAAAACAACAAAGACAAGTTTCAGTAAGTTAGCAAATATAACCCATCGTCTTTTAAATCATGGTTTTAAGACAAGGCTTTGGGGGCTCAGCTTCTAGATTTTGAACAACTGAGACAGTCAGTACAGTCCTGCATCACACAGCTGCATAAATACGGCAGACTTAGTGACAAATATATCATTTCACAGATTATAATCTATTTTATCTAAAACTTTTGAGTCAGATACTTTCTTAGATACAGCTTTCACACTGCCCAGATTAACAAAAGTATAGTGTCGTCAAAGTATTGCCTTTATGCATAATGCCCAGTTAAACTTCCCTTTTTTAACCATACCTAAGATTTTCCAAAGTCAGTCTTGACTACCTGACAGGGACCTGTCCTCATATTTTTTTTCCAAATGGTACCCCCAGGAAGTGATAAAACTTGAAAAACTAATAGTACCCTGACTCATCCAGGCAGAAGGTTCTCAATTACCTGCTAGGTCATAGCAGATGGAATTAAAAATAGGGAAAAGTGTCTCAATACAATGTCAAAGTACGGGAAAAATTCTTTCATCCCCGAAAAGTAAAAAGATAAAACAGGAATGTCTTTCCTGTTGCCAATATAAAATATGTGAAATGGAGATGTCCTCACATTTTGCTTTGTGCCTTTAACTGAGTTCAGTGATGCCACTGTGGGCTAGATATGCTCAGATCACCCCTGTCAGGTAGGGCTGATGGAGGATTTACACACAGAGACACCTAATTTGTGAATTTTGAAGGTCTCTGGACAGATACAGATGCTGAGCTGTTCTGCCTAGCTATGATGGGATTTCACCTGCTCTGATCTATTAGAAATGCAGATACCAAACCAGGTTTTTGCTGCAAATCATAGCCTGTATGAGGCATCTGAAGACTCAATAAGGCAAATATTTTTGAGTAAGATACAAAGATTCTTTGTAAATCTGTTTTTTATGGGCTTAACTATGAATGTAGATCTTAAGTTTAGACATCGCTGTTAAAATATTTTGGCTTTGGTCTTTGTAAGTGATCTAGCAAATCTTAGTCCCGCTACGTGTATCATATTAATTTGACTTAAAAGTCACTATCAACAGTTACTTGTCGCCACCATCAATAAAATAAAAAATTAGATGTTTACTTATTGCTCTACAGAAAATAGGGATGAAGTGGTTTTTCCATAAACATCTAAAAAGTAAATACTTAACCATTTTCCTTTGAAGGATTGAGCCAGTAAACTATAGACAAGAAGTCTATCCCGTATTTAAGAAGAGGGCAAAAGCCAGCACTGCAAGTTTCCTTGCTGTCAGCTAGACTTACAGCGCTTTATATTCTTCCTTTCACTTACCAGGCACTATCATTATCTAATACTGTATCACTAGATGAGCTTTGTTTAATTTAGCCATCTGCAATATGAAATCCTAATAGCCTTCATTACCATCACCAGGAGAAAAAGTACTTCTCTTTTTCCACAGTTCTTCAGCGTTAAAGGTGCGTGTGCAGCTCTGTGTGTGGCGTGTGGTGCTCATGGGAAGCAAAGGCGTCTAGCAAAGCAGAACAGGAGCAGACCCTGAACAATAAAAATGCACTACAAGACTGACACCTGTTGGTAACAAGTGTGCCAAACTATAACGGCATCTTCAGAATTCTACATTTTCAGAAGACCCAAGATCTCAACCTAAATTAATACACCTCCATATCCGTGTGTAAGTCACCCAGATATGAAGAGCTAAATGCAGGGCAAAAACCTGACGACTTGATCCTCAGTCTTTCCAGAAGTAGCAGCTGAGGTCTAACAAATCAACAATCTGTTGTTAATTTGTTACAACAAATCAATGCACGCACCAGCACGAATTGCATATCTAGAGACTGTTTCAGCATTCCTGACATCAGGGTGTCAACTGTAGTAAGCAATACATCCGGCAAAGCATTGAAAGACATATCGTGATTTAATCACAATGGGTTTTTCCACGTAGGTCACTATAAGTGTAAGATGGAAACTGGAAATGAAATACCAGTCTTCAGGACAACAGCAACTTAAATGAACGTGGTTTAAGACCAATCTAGCAACGTGGTATCTTTTCCACTGCTACCTTCCTGCGAAAAAGTGAGATGAGTTTGAGCAGGACAATAAAAGAGGGAAGGTGCACTTTGGCATTCCTCCCATCATAGCAGTGGTCTGTGCTTCCACACCAGCTTTTTCATGAGGAACTGCTGAATGAGGAGGTAAGCTCTACAGAAAAACAAACAAACAAACAAAGAGGCAACTGGATCTGCTTGCTTTTTAGCATAACAACAAGCTCCTCTACACCCCTACTGGCTGTCCTCACAGAAGATAAAGACCTACTACTATAATCAGCTACTGTAATTACCCTCCAGAGCAAAGATGTGTGATTTGAGAACTTTCCAAGTTCAGCACCTAATGACAAAGCCAGCTCTCATGACCCTCTTCCACAGTGCATTTAGCAAAGCAAAGAGTTACATTAGTAACAGCCATCTAAACTCTTGCTGACCTAAGAAGCAATGTTTCAGTATGTGCCCTGTGTTTTCTACTGCATGACTCCAGCATTTCTGAAAAGAAGCAACATCAGCAACAAATTGAACGCTAAATTGAACTGGCAGCAAATCCTGTAGTCATTCAAGGTCACAGAATAGTCTTGTCTTCGCTTGTCTGGTGATTGGTAGCCTCCTTTTCAACAGTTCAATAATTAATTCAGCCTTCAGCACATTAAAAGACAATTCCTCTTCCAAGGTAAATGAGAGTTCAAAAAACCCTCCAGTTCCCAGTTCACGTCATGTTTGGGCTCCAGAGCTCTCCCTGTGACCTGTCTGCCCTCCTTCCCTCAGAGGAATGCTCTCCTGTCCAAAGGGCGTTAGCACATCTCCTCTGCAGAGCACTAACTCTTGGACGTGCATTATGCACTACAGTGATGCCAGTGTTTACAGCAAAGGAAACAAGGGATAGGACTGGCCTAGGTACCCAAATCTGTGGAAAGCAAGTTAGACTGGCAGACCATGACAAACTGAACTGTGCTCGGAATAAGACCTAAAGCTGATAATCCCGGCGAGCTCTTCACCCCAGCTCTGTAACAATTTACACAGGGGAAATTGCCCGTGCCGGGCATTTGTATCTGAAATGCAAAGTACAAAATGGATAGGATTCACCCAAATGCAAGGTAATCAAGACACCAAACAAAATTTTCTTCGTTGTGTTTCAGCCTCTTTCACATTTTTGGAGTATAATATCTGTGAATAATACCAGACAATGAAAATACTGAACTTTGTTAGAATGGTGAAAGAGAAATGATGTAACCACTTTTATTTTTACTTTCTTTACAGTAAATACATTCTTGTTAATATGAATCCAGTGTGGTCTGAGTCACAAGGGAATGTGGCATTTCTACACCAAATCACAGGAGTCAGTAACTTCAAACCCGTTACTCC
Organism: Rhinoptilus africanus; assembly: GCA_013400135.1. Classification (NCBI taxonomy): domain Eukaryota; kingdom Metazoa; phylum Chordata; class Aves; order Charadriiformes; family Glareolidae; genus Rhinoptilus; species Rhinoptilus africanus. The sequence continues at coordinate 244,547 of VXBO01008333.1, forward strand.
CACCTTGATCAGTAAAAGAAAAACTGCACGTACCATGTCACATCATGGAAAGAGTGGCATAAAATGTCGGGAGGTAAAGAGGACCCTACAACCCTGTCATGCGCTCCAGATCTGCTACAAGGACTGCAGTGACAAGTCAGAGCAGCTTCCAAAAGGGTATTTTGCTCCCTAAAATCCACATGGTGCTACACAGACCCTACCATCTCTGTTCACCCGGAGATCCTCTTTTCCTCCTTGCAAGAAGGTGAGTGCAATTCCCTTTACATCAGCTTCAACAGCATCTGCGAGCAGAGAAATGTTTCTGGGACTTTGTATAACTCTTGCACTGATGAGGAGGGAACCAGGAACAGTCTCATTGCATTTGTATCAAATTTGCCACTTTTTGAGAGATTAACTTTCTTTCTGACACAGACCAACAGAAGGTTAGCGGCAGCCTACACCCTCTCCAAATTGGTCTGTGGCAATTCCATGCCGAGAACTTAGAGTCTGTCCTAGAAGCCTCTGCCTAAGGAACCATTCCTATGTCCCTTTTATTCACAGCAGAATAAACATTTCAAATGAAACTGGGGAAAGAGAAAGAAAAAAAAACTCGACACAACTTGTAGCATCTCCCACGAAGAGTATCTGTGGCCTGTTTGCTGAGAAAATACCCTCAATTACCCTGACAACGTTAGCAGAGTTTTACACTCATCAGTGCAGGGACACATGTTTGCGAAACAGCTACAGTCATAATTTGTCTGCAAATCTAATCAGGGAATCTGGAGCTTAAACCAGTGAAAATATTAAATTCTAAGAGTTCTACAGTTCCTGCACAGCCTGACAACTCCCCCCAGTAAACTACAAACAATTCAGTGTTCGTCTTTTGCATAACAGTTCTTACCGCATTTTATTGCCACAGGGTTTTGGGGTTGGGGTTGTTTCTTTTTTTAATAAAGGAATTATGCAAGTACTGTATTAAGGGCAAAATGCATAGTTCACGCTGAACTAAAATAATTGACTTGTGAGTGACAAAATAATTATATACACCCTGGTATTTAGCTATTTTTGTACATTATAATTACTAGCTTTGCTGCATCAAGAAGAATACAGTGTTCTCAAAGATTAATAATATTGGGTGAGCTGATACACAAGAATGCAACTTTCTTAAAAGCATAGCCTCCAGAAAATTAAAAAGTTGCCTGCCACCAATCAGTAAACTTGTGTTGCTGAGAACTTGGCGGTGCCACCACCAATTACTTATTTTAAACTTGTGATCAGATGAGCCGTCTTCTTCATGATCCGTGTCAGTGTTTTGCTACTGATCACTCTGGCCTTTAAGTTAGAATCATTATTTCAGAATATAATATTAAATGCCAATATTGTCTTGTTGTTATTGTTGCTATAAAGCCACTTATAGCTGATTTAGTGAGGAAGCCAGTGGAAGGTGTGTAGGTGCCGCTCAGGGATAACAGAGGTGTATTTTGCACTTACGCCTGCTGAGTCATGCAACATTAAAAATTAATTTGATGCAAGCACACGCTCTACCGTCACGGATATTGTAGAAATCAGGGCAATGACATCAGGTTTGCAGTCTGAAGAGCAAGATAAAAGAAAGGTTCAATGAACAACTCTCAGCTTCACTATTATATTATTAGTCTTAATAAATTTAAAAGGACTAAATTCAAATAAAACAGGCAGAGCACAGCCTCATTTTAGAATAAAACAACTCAAACAGTGTGTGGGCAGCTTCTGATCTTCTGCAGGAGACATGCTATTGATAGAAGGACCAGTTCTTTCCATTAGAATTGAAATAGTTTCATGTCATGAGCCAGGGGAGAGAATAGGGAGGACCAGAGGGATGGTGAGGTTTCCAGAGCCCGGATTGACTGGTGGACCACAGCTGGTGGACCTGTTTGTTTCCAGACATAGCTACTGTCCCCTCAGTGGCAGCAGCAGAAATTTCAGCAGCTTCTGTGACACAGAAGCAGTTCACCTCATCCTTCCCCTGCTGCGCTGTAGCCAGAAGGCTGGATGACGGAAGAATTCTTGCTTCTTGGTGGTGCGTGTTTCCTTTTCTCTGTAAATGTCTTTCCCTTGGCATGATATACATGGATGCTGTTAAAAACCCTCTTCTCGTTTTAAACTAAATCCACCCTAAGTTAAGTAACAGCAGTATGTAAAATCTTTATGGAACAACCTAAATACCTCGTGACTTCATCTCTTATCTGTATCTTCACAAGTTTTCCTTTGCTTTGAGTTTCCGTATCTATATGCATAGTTTGGCACAGATCAAAGTCATGATATGGCACAAACTGCCAGATCAGACCTTTTCCTATAAAATACACAACATATCTCCCATTCTGGGGAAAAACAGCCTTACCCAGAATGTCTCCAAGAACCTGGTTGTACCTGGCAGGTATGCTAGACAGGAACCACCACTTTTCAGTGCAGCGAAACATCCACCAAGCAGCTGATGAGTGGTATCTTGCTTCTGTAATAGCCAGCACCTACTGCATCACTCCTTTCAAGGTGGAATGAATTCAGCAGAAACTGAGAAATTACGTTTCTCATATAGGAAACATGCCTCCACGATCGTCAGCCTGTTCAGTTCTGTTTTGGGTTTTTTTTATTACTCATGTTCTATTAGTCTCAGTAGGGCTGGATTTACCGAAGGACACCTTTTATCTCCGCTTCTACTAGTGGCATCCGCCATCCCCTCCTGCTATTTCTGTAGTGCACTCTGCAGCTCCACACCATGACTACTCTGCACCTCTCCCACAGAACCACTATACTGTTGTTAAATATTTAGAATATTTATAGCAACAGGATCCACTTGCCAAAACAAGAAGGATTTGGGGCTTTGGATTTGGGATTTTGACCAGCCGTCTCACTAGTCAAGTGCATTGGCACCTTCTCTTCTCTGGCAAAATTGCAGTCGTTTCACTTGGATGAGGACCTAGCCACAGTTAGCTGTGTCCATGCTGTTGCCAAATGGGATTATTACAACCCATTATACATGTGGCTAGTTTTGAAGACCACCTGGAAGCTACAGCTCGAGCAGTGTGTGGCTGCCCATGAGATTAACAGTGTCAGCTGTGAGGCACGTAGTACATCCACTTCCCAAACGCTGCACTTTCCACCAATTTTGATGTGGCTGCGGTGGAAGTGACAGTGCTCTGCAAAGTCCTGCCTGAGTGCCGCAGGCAGCCTGCCCCTGTCTCCCAGGCAGCCTTTGGGAGGAACCGAATGGTGCTAGCTAAGAATCCGGGACTGGAGAGACAGGGGATTCTCACTGCAGCCCTCAACAGAACAACGTCCTCAGCTACCTGGCAGAGCTCACAGCCATCGATCAAATGATCAGTGCGGTGGAATAAGCATCCATTTTTCTCAGAGCTCTGCTGCAACAACCGAATTTTAAGCTTTTTGTACAGAGCATTTGTGATCCACATATATAGCTTGACATAGGCTGGTGGACTGGTGTATAGAAGGCCCCTAGCAGCAGTAATAGCTTCATTGTTACATATTTTAAAATCTCACAACATTTAGAGATCAGAGCATGATCTGTTACTCTCGAGAATAATAAAAAACACTTAGCATCAAACAGGGAACAACAGAATTCTCTACACTTTCTTCTATCAGAGACCAAGTATTTGGGCTCCTTTGGCCCTGCTCCTCATGTGTCCCCACCGTAGCTCGCACATTATTTTCCTGACAAGCCTCATCCCTCATTTCACTGACGGATTTATATTCTGCTGAGCTCAATTGAGTACTTAGATAGTCAGAATCTGATCTCATTACATGTGTGTCAGCAGAACTAACTCCGGGGAAGTCAATGGAACCAAGTTAGATTTACAGACTTGGAGCCAAATTCTTAATTCACCACCCAACATCTGTCATAACCTCAAATTTAAACTCTCCATGGACATGACCTACATTCCTAAAGCTTACAGATGGTATTTTAATACCTCTATAAAAAGAAAAATCTTGCGTGCCACAGAAGTGTACTCAGTTCCTCTCAACTAAGATATCTGACATGCACCCTAATTCCGCAAGGAGTGTTTATAAGGGCAGCCAGTTGGAGCTAAGACAAAAGGAAAGGGAAAAGAAAAGGCAGCAGCTATGTCAACTGAAATGTCAAGGTGCTGGCTAGCCTAAAGCTCAGTTCCAAAACTAATTGGAAAAGGGAACTCAGATTTATATTTTCCCCACATTTCCACTGATTCTTGTGTATTAAACCTTTCCATGACCTCATCAAAACTGTGCTTGGCCTGAAAATTCTGGAATGATCAGCCCTTGCTCAGCACAGCTTTGAAATGATTTCTCGTGCAGCTTTTGATGGTGGGGTCTAAAATATGTGCTGCTTCGCAGTTAAACACAGAAAGAGTTCTCATGTTTGGACATACTTTCTCCAGTTAGGCTTTTTCTCTCCGCATTTTACCCTGCGAGGAGCATTGATTAATGTGAATGTTTTAGCTGTAGTTGTTGATTGTGTATAAACTTTTGTTAAAACAAGTACTGCAGAATAAATGACCTTTATACAGACACCTATTAAGGCACTAAAAGGCTTGGCTACATTCATCTGAGACGCGTATACATAACGTTTGGAACAATAAAGGGATCAGCAGCTGCAAGGGGTTTGAATTGAATTCTTTAACAATAGAAAAGTTTTTCAGGCCCAAATACCAGCAAAGAGAATTTTTTGCAGATAATCCAGGAGAAAGAAAATAATAAAAAAATGCTAGCCAACTTTGCAGCAGTTAGCATAAGGGTGCCATCTGAAACATGTCAGCTTAAGAGTGCCCCATAGTACCATTCTTTTACACAACCATAGTATTCAGAACTGTTTCCCCAAATAATCCCAGATGGCATGCCACAAAATTTCAATTCATTTTAAAAGCTTTCTTTGCTGTTATTATGTGATTGAAAGTGCAAAAGCAAGTTGCCATTCTCATGGCACTATTTGCATTGGCTATTATCCCCTAAAATCCCCTTTAAACAGCTACATTGTCAGCCCATAGGCCTCATTTAGAACTACAAAAAAGCCCAGATTAATTCGATCAAAGGGAGAGCCAAGTACAAAATGCACTTTTCAAACTGTATCAGAGTAGGTTCCCTTTACAGATCGCTGCATGGCTAGAGCAATGCAAAAAAACCCTGCCTGAAATAAAGCCTGAGCACTAACAGAAATAACTGTGCGTGTTTCACATGAAGCTTTTGGGGCTCTTCCAGGGTAAATCTCTCACTACAAATGATTAGAATAAAATATATTTAAATATAAGTCTGTAAATTAAGTAGCAAGCCCCAGGTTTTGCCTGTTTGGCTTTCCGCCATGACTTTCAGGAGGCACTGATGTATTGCATGGATAACTTAGCCAGCTATAGAGATCCCTGAAGTCTGTGTGCATTGGAATTTTTAATTAATTAACTTAACAACGAGCAAAGAAACTTCCAAAAGGTACAGATAACTCCCCCTGGAACTATTTTGTTGCTGTTACAAAAAAATCAACATCATCACTGGTGAGGCAAAGGAAAAAGAAAAAGCTGCTGGCGTCATTTCTGAAAAAAATATTCTATTTCATAACCTAAGGTGAAACTTTCGAGTCAGGCATAACACAGGTCCACAGATCTACAGCCAAAAAGTCTCTAGTGGCTTTTCAGTCTCACCTGGGATTCTGATGACAGGCAATAATGCTGATACTTTTGTTTCTCACAGGAGCTCCTTTGGTGTCTCTGCACCGTCTCACCCTCGCAGTCTCTACTGGAGTTTGCTTAGTGATGCTGCCATCAGTTCTCTCGCCCTCGGTCTGAAGCGGTTTCTTCAGCAGCTGCTTTTGTGCACTGAGAAGAACATTTTACAGGGTAAAGAACTGCAGCACAAAGGTAGAGCAACCGAACGTGTGCAGCAATATGTGCCATTGCCTCTTAAAGGACACATCAGGCCAAGAAAAGCTCATCTGAAAAGCTGAGCAGCTGCAACTAATATTAAAGACATTTGCTGTAGGATGAAACTGGATGAATGCTTTTGTTAGCCACTTCCAATGGGGCTTGGATTTTTGAACAGTACCATTTTGATATAGCAGTTGTATATGTTTATTCACTTCTTGTATTTTATGGAATAAGTGTTTGTGTGGTTTTGGTAAAAAATGCTGTGTAGCAAGAAAGTGGTCCTGTGGAGACAGAAATAGCTCCCACAGAGAAAAAAAGCCTTGAAAATCTATGTAATAAATGTATATTTGTAGAAACTATTAATGCACTGGCATACAAACCTTGTTTTACTGCTTGTAATTACTAAAACCATTATTCTTATCTGTGATCTTGGGAACAAGAAGAAGAAAAAGTTAATGTAAAATTAGTTATGTATTTCAAGGGTGCACATCTTTTAAAAAGCACGGTGTTATACCTTGAAAGAGTACATATTCAGTTAGAGTCACGCTTCGGTTTTTTAAAAATCTGTCAGATTTAAATATTTATACTTAATGGAAATAAATATTCCTATGGAATATTCAATGGAAATAAATGCCAGAACTTGTTAAAGTCAGTCATAATAAGGTTCTCAGGTCCTTGTACAGAGTAATATACAGGAAAGTACTTCAAATAAGCTGTTTTGTATTGTCGTCCCCCCCCCCAAATAAGATAACTTCAATCAATATTTGTCCCAGACATCTCTTTACGATAAAGCATATGAATTACTACACTCATGCAACACTTTCAGTACTAAAAAGTAGTTTCAGCCAATAGAAAAATATAAAAATGTGATACTTTATGGAATTAAGCCCCAATCCTGTAAAAATGCATGTTAAATCTCATGAAAACCCATTAGGTTGCAGAAAAGTTTGTCGAATCAGATGTTCATGGGTAGATCTAGAAACTTTTAGATGTACGACTCTCCGTAAAAAGACCTAATTTAAACATAAAGATCTTCAAACATATGCTCAGATGGTTTTTGCCTAATCCTGGAAATGTCTAACCACTTACAGATACTTAATTCCCAACAGTAAAGTCCCATAAACCGAATCAGCTTGTAAGCATTCCCAGATTCAGGTCATAAGATGGAAGCCAATAATAGGATAAATCCCTCAGGATCCATGAGCACAGGATCCCTGCCATTTTTCCGTGAAGTCTGATCAAATATGCATTCTCTAGCTACACATATCAGATTACAGTCTGCACAAAGTACAGCCAGATGAAGCAGTGCTTGTGCCATGCTCCCCTGCGAAATCATTCAATCAATTGTCAGAGCACTCTGGCTGGATGGCAAAGGGATTTGAACCTGCATCATCATCCCCAGGCAAAAGCAAATTGCAGCATGGATTATTCTACAGGGGGCACTCTGAGCCTCTCAAGCACGCTGAATTTCACTTTACATGGAATAATTAAGATGGGGAAGGGAAAGACTAGAAAGAAATACCACTTTGTAGTCTAGCATCCAAAATACTCATCTGTCCAACAACAGATCATCTCCAAAGAACATGTAATACAAACCACACATGTTTGTTGATCCTTTTGAGAGTCAGTCTCAGCAGTGAGCCATGGAATCATGCTCTCTCCCTAGCCAACGTATTAGTGTATTTGAAGTGGAATGCTTTTAATCTTAGGGATAGTGAGCATATTCCTATTTGTCCTATCCAATTTATTTCACTTCAGTACCACGCTCTTTTGGATATATAGAACCAAGATTTTTTTTAAAAATCAGCTTCAGATCTTCTCAGAAAGAAGAAGGAATTGAACCTAGAACTCTTACATACAAAGTTGACATCAATGTCTTAGATTCAACATCCCATTAAACTATTTAATAAAAATCAAGAAGACAATGTCACTAGGACTGTCCTCAACTATATTTTTTAAAAAGAAAAAGAAAATATCTACTGAATTTTATGGATTCTCTCATTAACTATCTAACACTACTATGCCTTATAAAGGCAGAGACAATCAGCCAACAGCCCTCAGTTAAAATCCAGGAGATGAGATGTTTCCCTCCAGCCCACTGCTGTTTCCCTAAAGAAGAGCAAGCAGTGAATGCTGCCCAAGTGGCCGTACTCTTCCTCCTGATCCGTTAGTGGCCCAGTACACAGATTTGGCTGTGGCTGTGGATGGAAGGAAGACGAGAAGAGGGAAGTCCAGGTACAGCTGTGAGACAAGGGGCTTTCTCCAGCATTACTGCACAGACACCTTTCTCTTCACAGCAGAAGTGCAACTCTCTGGGACATGCCAAGGAGAAGAGGGGAAGCCAGTAAGGGAATTCTGCTGCTGCCACAGCACTGCAGGAAGAGAGAAGACTGCATTATCTGGTAGCAAAACCCAGCTCTTGGTTAGACCAACTGTAGAGATCATTACTTTGAACAACGTCTAAAAACCCCACATTGTAACATCCAGTGTGGCTATGTCTTTACTAGCAAACTGGTGCATTTCCTAAGGAGGTGAGTTTTTCTTGTATATTTAATTTTTTTCTATTGTATGTCCTTAGAACAGATTGAAGTTAACCAACACTTTACCAATGTCAGCAGTTTCAAGTTTCTTCCTGCTTCTCTCTCGTTTGTATGAGATACAGACATTTCTAATCAGCTCCTTCCAGGCTAAATCACCATATTTTCAGATCACATAACAGAATACTGAAGAAGAAAAGAAAAAAAAAAAACTGAAGTGGTTGTTACCAGGGAGGTTTTATAAGATTTTTGGATGGATATTTTCCAGACAGTTGTAGGCTAAGAACTTATAGGCCATATTCCAACTTCACGTTAGTGCAAATCTGGAATAATTTAATCAAAATTAATGGAATTAAACTGGCATACAGGAAAAGAGGTTCAGACCAATCTGTTTTCACAGGTTTTTTTGTACTCTTTCAAGATCCAAAGCCTTTGGAGAATTAAACTCAATCTGATCTTGAAACACTTGATTATCTGTCCTAGAGATGCCCTTTGTTTCTTTCATTTCCTGTTGTAAGTGTGAGAACATTAGATTTCAAGGGTTCTAAGTGCTGTTATTTCCTTAGACTGGCTCTTTATAAGTCCATCATAGGTGAAATCCCCATGTCTGTGAAACGACCAATTACACTGCTTGCTTTGACTGTGTTCCCATTGTAGATTTGCAATAGTCTTATACAGTTTTCCTTCAGTATTAACAATCAGAAATGAAGCCATAGGAAGGCTTTTGTCAGGCAATCCTGTTGCACAGAAATAAGAGTTGGCAGTGTCTTTCAATTTCACAAAGAACTGTTTTGATATGTATGAAATCAGTAATCTTACAAACCAGCACAACATTTTTATCACTGAACATTCACTTTTCACTTTCCAATTTTGTTTTGATTTTGCTATATATGCTACACAGAGCATTTCAGGGAGATGCTTCTGACTCAGAGTTGTGGGAAGGAATATCCAAAGACAAATGCATGCTAAAATGGCCTGAGACAAAAGATGTGTTCAGTCAGCCTGAGAGTTGGAAGGCCCCATATGGGGATCTCCTGGAAATATGTCCTCGAATACACAAGGTGAATTTATAAGGAAAAAGGAGGATGAGCAGAGAATGGATATTTCTTTATCAGAATGGAAAAAACACTGCACCAGTTGAGTAGAAAAGGAAATATGAGGAAATACAGCAGAGCTAAGATAAGGTAAGACGTTACAGCTGCACCCTTGCATTATAACAGAGTGGAGAAAAGGATTGTCACTTGTCTTGTCACTCATGGAAACAACAGTACTAGTTAATTGCCAGAACTGGTACTGAACTAAGCATCTGAGAGAATTTATGTAGTCAGCCCTCAGAAATACTCCTCTCTATCTGTAGGAGTAAGAAACAAGGGAGACTTCCCACCACTCTTGTCACACAACAGCATTTCATCTTGCTCTCCCAGTCTGGGGCAGTAACAGCATAGGGAGTTTACCTACTCATTTTCAGCTTTTCTTTTTTACAAGGCTTGTGAAAAGTTTGTATTTCCTTCCTGTTGACAAAACAGAAAATAAAGCAGTTCTTAAAATGGCAACATTCTTTGTTTTCCTTTTGTGTGTTTGGTTTTAGCTTTTTGTAGCTGATATTACAGACCAGGACAGTTTTATCTACTTATTATTTAAACAGATGAGAAAATCCAGTTAAGCAATGTTCATTGCTTTTACTTTTGATGGCCTATTCTTTGACCTTTATGTATAATAATCTCAGGACTTGTTTACATAGCAAAGTTGGCAGAATACAAGCTCTGCTGTGAATCTCAATATATTTACTACTTTGCACTAAATCCGTATTTCAACACCCTTAGAACAATGTAAAGTGATACTAAATGAGGCCACCCTTGGCCAGCCACGCACTTTGTATTTCCAGATGCTCCTGTGGGGCAGCACAAGATCTACTCTGACTCTACAGCCAGACAGTTACAGCAACAAAAACGGTAGAAACTTATTCATTTTTTTCCTGGGTTCAGTATCTTATTTGCTGTACTGCAGCCATCACCACTGGAGTGAGCCTCTTGGTACAACTGATTTTCTGCATAAAGTGAAAGGAAGTCATATGTCCAGGTACTCCCTGAATGACTTATCTTGAATCCTTTCTTACACAGGAAGCTCTTGTGGACCACAGAACGTTACCAAAGAGGCAAGACAGGGCCACAGGACAGTTCAGCTTCCATCTCGCTCTGTTGATGGCCAAAGGTGAAGCTCAGTTTCAGACAACAGTAGCGATAACACTTAATAGGGCTCAATAAACCTGAGAAAGCAATGCTCAGGCATACATGACTAAGCATTGCAAGACAGGGCCATTGTAGTGCAAAGCCTAGTATTTTATTATTTTTTCCCCAGTCTTTATTGAGGGCTATGGAATTCTCTGCTGTAAGTTAAAACTATTTGTGCTCCCACAATAAAATAAAAAATAAATTAACTCCTCCATGCCCCTCCCGCCCCCAAATAGCATCAACCTAACAAATAGTGTTTTGGTTTCCAGATCTTTGCCATCAGTAAATCTCCAGTCTATGAAAGCCTCACAGAGGAAGCCATTTACTCAGGTAGGATTAAATATATAACATCAAATAATAGTCCATAACACTAGGTAGACACTCAAGTGCCTAGTCCATAACACTGGGGAGCCCATCGAGTCTCCCTACAGTGTAAAGAAATCTCAGCCATATCTGTCGAGAAGTGGATGCAGAATTCTTTCCTGAAACGAGTCAGCAATGAACTAATCCAGCCAGAGTCTCCCTGTTAATGGTGCTGAGACAATCTGCACAGGCACAGATCAAGTTCATACCCAGAACATCTGGTGTGTCTGCACTGGGTACGTGTGACTTACCAGTTCGTATGCATTCAGTACCTTTTTTCTATATGCCAGTGTAATTCAGGCAAAACAACCCAGCTGTTACAAAGACACAAAGAAAATCCTGCCCCTCCAGGCTGTCCAATACGGAGTATTTCATTTTATATGACTGGATGCCAGATCTCCCCCTCAACCCCAATTCTGGCTGACAAATCTCAGGCACGTGGCAGTGATACTCCATGCCTTACCACAGCACATACGTAGTTCAGGTGCTCCCATTATTTCCTGCTGTTGCTACAGAGACAGCAGCCCTGTGTGAGCATCACCTTAACAGTGCAGCTCAGGACAAACAACAGGTAACAAAATATTTACTACAGAATTTTCAGAAGCACTTGTAGTTGACCTGCTTCTACTTTCTCATGAAATCTGTGGTGAACCTTTCTCCTGGGAACATGGGATTTATTTTTTTTTTTCCTTTGGTAATAAAATGAAACCATCTCTAAACACTTTTGAAATCCATCCTTTTTGTGTTTCAAAAGTAGGCCTAAAGCATCACTTCAAAAGCCTTCGGAAAGGGAGGTGCAGCACTGGCCCCCACAGGGCACCTGCTCAGAGCTGAATTGCCCCTTCAGGGACTGGGTCACAGCGTACACTTAGGCTTTGATTTTTCAGGCTAATTTAAAGCACAGTCTCACCTCAGGTACATTACAATAAACCAACGTATTGTAACAAAGGTAAAGCTGCTGTGAGATGGTTCTCATTAAAGAAATTGCAGTTTCCTGACTAGAGGTCTGCAAAGAAGGAAAACTTGTCTTACCAATACTGCTATTTACTTCTTATCAAGCCAGCTGCCTGGTAAAGCATTTATGGGGCAACAAAAACCTACACTTCTCCGTTATCTACAAGAGGCTGATACCACGAAGGGACATGTTGCAGCTTTTAAGACCTGGTTCCATTTCTCACCTGCCCGAGAGGCCTCCATCACACACATACTCCTTTTCGCAAAATGGCAGCCGTCTGCCAGTACCTCCGGAGGGAGCTGAAATCACAGGAGGTTTGCCCTTCCATGCCTCCTTCTTACTCTGGCCCAGAGACTGCCATGAGCAAAGCCAGCTGCCACCACCTCTGTTTTGGAGGGAGAGTGAAGCCGTTTCCCCCGACCAAATGGCTATCACCCTGTGGTGCGGTGAGGTGGGAGGAGGCCCTGCACCACAGAGGAGCAGCCATCTTGTTGGGGGACACAGCCTCACCACGGAGCGGCAGCCATCTTGTTGGGGGACACAGCTTCATCCTCCCTCCACAACCCACAGCACCGGGGCTGCAAGGAGCTTTGTGCGCCCCAGGTAAAGCACGTGGGAGACATGAGGAAACCAAGAAAATGGTTGCCACAAGGTGATTTAAAAGTTTGGTGAGGCTGGGGACTGGGGAAATGGTGGTTGATGCTGCTAAAAAGCCCCCTATACAAAAGCAGGCGGCCAGCTGCTGATTGAAGGAAGGGTCACAAGCGGGTCACAATCTCGTTTGGTTGATTAGCTCACCACAGCTGCCAGAACGTTTAAAGTAGCTCTATTTAATCAACAAAACATTGCAGGTAGTGTAAATAGGGGTTTCTTGGCCAAATTTAAACACATCAGTAAAGTCAGATGAATAGTAAATGTGTTACATGCTCCTTCTCACCCCTGGTGAGGGCAATCTCCAGTCAGTAGCTGGAGAAAACAGCCACCAGCAAGTTATACATCTGGGGGACATGAAAAAGCAGCGCTGATAATGGTTTAAGTTTCCTGGCAGTGTAATTTGCAGGGATTTCTGTTTCTGCAGATGAGAGCGGCAGCTCTAACCTGGGGGAAAACATCCCATTTTTCTGAGACCGCTTTTTGGCCTGAGGTGGGGGCAAGGGAGAAAAATCCAATACAGCAGAAAGCAAAGGAGAGCTGGAGTAATCCACTGGGGAGCCTGGGTAGAGGCTACACCAGGGGCAATGATATGAAAAAACATAAAACGTTCTAGAAACCTTTTACTTATCACATAATCTTGGTGGCTGTGGTTGGTGCATTTGATTATTATGGTATTAGACTGCGTTTATTGTAATTATTAGATAACATTCACACATTTCTAAGTTTGTTTTCATAAGAAGAATTTCAGTCTAATTTATAGCAATGGAGCTAAACTGAGAAACTGTGTGACAGAAGCACTCCTGTCTATTTACTTTCGTGCTTACATATAGGTATATTTATATAGCTAGATAATGAATAGAAATTATGCCAATAAATTGAGAATGCTTTACAATTTTTTCAGTGTTTTTTATTTTTTTAAATGCAAACTCCTTATTTTGAAGTATACAATAAGTAAATATTCTATCCACAACTATATTAAATTAAAGAAAAACTGGTATTTTTAAGCAATTAGCAAAATCACCAATGGGGTTGATGTTGCAAATACTTCTGTACAAATATAAATCTTTCTAGGACACATAACCCTTTCCTCACAAGTAGCTGTAAAACTCAGCACTTAATTAACTGATCTGTGGGATTTAATTATCAATCACTTATTTTCTGTCTTCATTCCAAAGCCCTGGTAAGGGAGAGGCTTGAAGGAAAGGTGGAGAGGGGGTCAGGTGGAAACAAGTCAAGCCTGAAAAAGAAGTTTAGTGATGTGAACAGAAAGAAATGGGGGAAAATAAGCATTTTATGCTCATTAACTTTAGACTAAGAAGTAATTTTATCAAAATCATATAATGGAATAACAGAAAAGCTGAAAAACTTTATGACTGAGAAAAAACCCTTAAAAATTAAAAAGAAACTTCCTCTCTGGGCAGCATAGTGGATAAGAGCATTCAATTAATAGGGGGTTAATAGGCTCCAGCTAGTGTGTCCTACCAGTTTGGGGGTAGATTATAAAAGAAAGGGGAAGCAGGGTTAGAAAGGGTGTGTTCCCTTTTTGCCTGCCTTGGTTGCTCTGTGGTTTTTAGTTTGATTGTGCTGTTCCCTGACTGCCTTGTAGACAATAAAGCATTCTCTGAGGGAAAGTCTCTAAAAGAATCTGGGTTGGAAGTTTACTTTCTTTCTCTGCAGTAATTCACATGGGCTAAGGGCTTCTTAAAGCCTTGAAATACCTCCTAATGGCTGCTGCTAGAATTAGATATTGGACTCCAGTAAATTAAAGGATCTACTGTGGAAGTTTATTTGTGCTTATAGCAGCAAAGGCCCTGGCAGCTATATGGGGTGTTGCTGCTGGGAATTTATTTCCATTGTGGTGGCTTCTTTTGACAATGTGTGAAAATTTAAGTGGCTGCAGTTTAAGATTGAAAGTGTAAACCGTACCATTCGCAAGAGTTGTGTTTTACAATGCAGACCTACCATACAACACACGCGACTGTAGGAATTGCAGATTAAAACCGATGGGGCGTATAAACTCTCTGTTTGGCTGGGGCAGAAAGAGGTTAAAAGTCTGACCTGCAAACAAATCCGGTGCTGGCTCTACCTCACAACGGCAGCTTTTGGTATGGGAAAGTGTTTAAGGCAATTTAAATGCTCCCTCGAACAAAGGATCCAGTTTAGTACATCACAGACTTTCTGACCAAACAGCCTACAGTATTTCTTAGGTTTGCTTTAATTATAAAATATTATGGAGCATAATTTACTGCAAAAATACCCATCAAATTAGAAAGAGGTCTTCACCTGAACTTTTGCTATAAGACTATCTAACAATCGCCAAGCATCCAACAATATTCCCAGACTGCAAATCCCAATAATGAATTGCAATCACATATTAACATTAAAATTCTTTCCAGATTTTCCAGTAGCTTGTCACAATCTCACATTGTCTCCATTTTATCTGGATTAAGCTTTAGTCTGGCAACCTTAGTCTAGGCCTCATTACCAATGAGATGTTAAATGTAGAAGAGGGCAGTCAGATCTCCTCAGGTTCCCAACTGTGATTAGCGGGATCATGCTAGCAACTGAACAATTGGTGAAGTAAATCAATACCCTTTTTTCTGATAGTCATTTACCTAGTAAGGATGACTTCTGAAGTTGCTGAAGCAAAATTTGAATGCTTCCATTTTTTTCACTGACAATTAATATTAGTTTACTAATCTGGAAAAACTATTTTGATTTTGGGACATTAGAACATTCAGAGAATATGGAGGTCAGCCTCCTAATATCATTTACATAATAATGGATATGACTGGCAGAAATCAGTACAGCAGCCAGTTCAGATATGATTGGTCAAAGGCTCTACTCTTAAGTCATAAATGTCAATTTCATCATTTACCTTGTAGTTCGTTCATCTTCCCATCTGAATGCCAAGAAACATACTTCGTGTGACTCATTTTGTCATAAATACATGAGCGTATTGAAAATTGTTAATGAACACAGGTACTTGTCAAACATTCATAGATGCTTCGTTTCAATTCTTGCTTCATGACCCTTAAGTATGGGAGATAAAAACAAATTTTAAAAAAATCAAAAATCATTCAGTGCCTACATTAGTAGTGAAAAGCCATGATTTATGCCAGGTAAGAGTAACTTCAGAGGCATTGAAACTGATTTCTGGTTTTATAGTCCAGTCCAATAAACATTGAATGGGGATGTTGACTAAATTCCATATTTAGGTAATTGCTTTCCTGTTTGATTACTAAGTGTGCTTACAGATCAAAGTAAACTACCTTGAGATCAATCTGCTCCCAGACTGCGATGAAGCAGCCCAGACTCCATGAAAACTGTACGTTCAAATGCCTTTGGGTGCCATTTCTGTCCGTCACTGTAAATGTATATCGTGTTCCTCCTTGCTACAACTGCAAAACCAACATACTGGTGGTAGGCAGAGTTCTAGCTACGTATTTGCAAAGAACGTGGTGACATGTTTTGATTCTAAATAGTATCTTTAGCAGTATACTGTTTTGTTAATAGCTTTTATTACCAGTGTCTATAAATAAGATTTCAGCTGTAAAGCTTGAGACTCATGCTATTCCTGTCAAATGTGACTTCTAGCCTCTCACCACATTTCTTCAACTTAAGACAGAGAGTGAGACTATATATTTTATAAGATGCTTCAGTGAAGTGATAGGCATATTAGATACAGTTAAAACATTTTGTCCGACTTGGGTGCTGACAGGCTGTCAGTTCATGTTGAACACAAGACCACAGTTAGATACCTGCCTATGGAGACTTTCTGCCAAGCACCAGCACCTGTCCCTGCCTGACGGCCAAATGTCCCACTTTTAACACATTCTAGTAGTAGTTTCATCTAGAAAGGTTTCCATTGAAACATTTCCACGCTCCCAAACACTGTAACTTGAGATGTGCTCTGATTTCTCAGGCCATCTTGTCTGAAAAAGACATGAATAGAAAAGTCCTCTGTGAGAACATGAAGAAGTCTTCTGCATGCACCAGAGCAGACTATCAAATAGCCTTTTTTATCAAACTGATGAACTGCAGCTCACCTACACAGAGCGGTTAATGAGCCCCACTTTGCTGGCCAGGTTGGACTCAAGTGCACAGCAAAGAACAAGGGTAGAACGTCTCATTTCAGCAGAAATTTGCAGCTAGATTGGCTTAAACTGATAGTGAAGTTACGCTCAGCACCAAAGATAGCAGAAGCACACAAGATCTAGCGTTAGATCCACTAGGAGGAGATGAAGATCTTTCAGTGGAAGGCAGGGCATCCGCAGATGTAAAGACGCCTGTGTGGTACTCTGTGCATGTGCAGACTGGGCTTACAACACAAGAACATCTGACAGACAGACTTTATCCAAGGCAACACTGCCAGCTGGTTCGGTACCCGCGTGTTCTACTGTAAATCTTTCCTCACCTTTTTCATCACCCAGTGTCAAAAAACATGGGAGGATGGGGCTGACTTAGAAGGGTGATGGAGTAGATGGCACAGTAGACACAGAGAGGAAGCATTTGCCAGTGAGATTTCACAGGACCTGCAGCTCTCAGAAACAGCGTGTTTTTAAGCACCAGCTCCTAGTGCACTGTGATACCTGTAACACCCAGGCCCCAGCAGTTGTGCTAATCTGAAGACATGTCCAGCTGCCTGGGACTGCATGAGGAACATCTCCCGCTCACGACAACGGTCTGCAGACGGCTGTTCATGCCATGTCCAGGGCCTCCTGAGAACCGCCCTGCCAGAATTACGGCTGTCTACACACTGTGAGAAACAGAACCGATTTTGTCACAGGGGGGCACAACAGGCTGAGGGTACGTCAGTGCCCCGGCGTGAAGGGAAAGCAGCCAAGCTCATACTAAACTAGCCAACTCAGGTTACCTGAGACGCATTAGTTGGAATAGCGTGTTTAGGCCTGGCTGATTTACACCACTTGGACATAAGTGCTGAGACTGCAATGACTGCTGACCTCTTCTCCCTGGTGACAAGTGATAGGACAAGAGGAAAAGGATTCAAGTTATGTCAGGGCAGGTTTAGATTGGATATCAGGAAACATGTTTTCACTGAAAGGGTTATTAAACATTGGAATAGGCTGCCCAGGGAGGTGGTGGATTCCCCATCCCTGGAGGTGTTTAAGAAAAGGGTAGGTGTGGTACTTAGGGACATGGTTTAGAAGTGTTTTTTGCCAGGGCAGGTTAATGGTTGAACTTGATGATCTTAAAGGTCCCTTCCAACCTCAGCGATTCTATGATTCTATGATTCTGTTCTATGACTTCTCATTGGGCCAGTTGGCTCTCCTCATCTCACTGCGACCTGTCCAACACTTAAATGAATATCAACCAGAGGAAGAGAGGAGTTAAGCTAGGGGAAAAGGATCATAAACCTTTGGCAACGTGAAAAGAGATTGGTAATAGGATGACCTCGTAGCTTCTTTTTAGCTTGTTTCATGGGAAGTCTGAAAAATATGGTTCACTTTCGAAAATTGGAAGATATTGCAGAGGTACTTTACTCATGCTAGGTATGGATTTGTTTAAATGACTTCAAACTGAGCTTAAATTATTTGTGGTTCCAAGAGGGTCTGTAGTGTATGGGTCGGTCAATATATTAGTCAGTGGGCAACGTCAGCCGTGAGCTGAAGGAGTCCCGAGCTGCGTTCACGCTGGTTGTCCTGGCTGCAAGAATGAGCTGCTGCGGCTTCTCAGGGGCTGCGCTTCCAGGGCGCTGCACAACACCACCATCAAGTGGTCTCTGCACCACAGCACAGTACTATGCCAAGCCCTGCGTCCCTCCCAAAACGAGAGCAGTGTCGCTGAGTTTTCCCAAGTTACAAAAATCAAGTGTCTCTTCAGCACCAGATGAGAATTCATCATAAGAGAGCGTTTGTGTTTAACGGCTCCTCTCCTATGACATATCCGACAACCATTGCTCTTTCATCAAACGTGCCAGTGGGCTCATTTCTCAGAATATTTGGAGACAAAGTAAACTACTTGTAATTAAACTAGCTTCACAGAAAACTTTACGTTTTGTTTGCACATATTCTAATTAAACAGATGCTTTCTTCAATTATTTTTCTAGAATTATCTATATCAAATTTCCAGACTGAAAATTGAAAGTTAGGAACGTGTATTTTTTACATTGAAGTGCAGACAATGCAATCTCAAGGCATGGCAACCTGCATTTTCACTACTGGCCCTTCCATAATTTCCTGCAGAGAATTATGGCTTGAAATTTTATCAAAGTTTTTTTCTATAGATGCCTACCCACTGGTGGCTTGTAGAGAACTAACCCCCTGCTCTTTCTGTTTGAAGAGAAATTGGATGCACCGTTACTGCTGCTTAATGGTTTGAATTTTGGTAGCTCATTTTCCTTTTTACTTGATCTCCCATGATACTGCATTTTTAGTCTTTGAAATGTATAGCACTGAGCAAAGCGATTCAGGACATTCCAGATCCATGCTGAATAAATTCCCAATAGCATGTTGAATAGGAATATGTATTAATGTGACTCCCCTTTCCAAAACTCCCTAGTCCCTGTCTTCCCACAGAGGTAGAATACTATAAAAGGATCTACGTAGCAGTTTTGTTGGGCGATATATGTCAGTAGGAATCTAGGGTTTGGTGTGGTCCTATATAGCCTAGATGTTTTCTCGGAAGTTAGCTGGAATCTGTTACTTAACAGCTCTCAGCAGATAGGAAAGTTGCCACCATTCACTTTCAGTGCAGATTACCCACTCCTCCTGAGGTTTCACTGATTTGACCTGGTTTGGATCTGCAGTGCATACTGAAAACAGATATAAAGATTACTTAAATGTACATCTTTTAGCTTCTTCTTGAATTGCATCTCCTCCCTTCCCTCTAAGATTCCTTATATGGGGACAACTTATCATTTTGTGCCAATTTAAATTGCTGAATAGCAGATCAAATGGTCTAAAAATTGCTGGGAGTTAGAGATGTCGTCACCTAGACATTATAGTGTTACATAAGGGTAAGGGGTTAGAAGGGATCCTTTTGGCCAGATGCTGAACTGAGGAGGGTCAAACGCAGCTCAGCTATCTGGATAGTTTGTCTGGGTTCCTCCGGTGGAGATTTCATAACATTCTTTGGCTCCAGTGTTTTATCATCCCAATTAGACAGTTGTGCCAACTTCAGTACAAGGAAAATGAATTTCTTATTGTTCCTGTCATCTTCTCTGCTAAAAGCTGTTTTACACAGTGGAAGATTATTATCATATCTACTCCGTTAGATTTTTCTTCCTTAGATTTAACTATATCAGTTCCTTCACGTTCAGCTTCTGAACAACTTTATCATCATGGCTTTCTTTTTCTCAAAGTGGAAACCTACAGTGGGGCACTATCAGCGTTGGAGTTCTGTCTTTTTTAGCATATCACTGCTGGAGTTGCAACACAGAGACTGTGTGGGACTGTGAGAATTGTTCCTTCAATATTTTTGATGTAATAATTTTAATATATGAAGGCATTTTTCTTTGTTTTTGTCTTAGGTGAACTGAGAAATACTTTTTTCCTTAGCTGTGCAAGAGTGGTGATATACTTAAGTATATAGCAGGAGCATGTAACCTGCTTGGTGTTAGGCACTGTATAAACACAAAACAAAAAGATGATTCCTGCCCCCAAAAATGGCAATCTAAATGTGAAAAAGGTAGGTATGGATCCCAGAGAAGCAGTAAGAGAAATTGTCAGTGGCAGCCAAAGATGGCAGTAAACAAAAGACTGAAAAGGAGGGAATGAGAGTTATCATAGAATCATAAAATCATAGGATAGTTTGGGTTCAAAGGGACCTTTAAAGGTCATCTAATCTAACCTCCCATGCAATGAACAGGGACATCTTCGACTAGATCAGGCTGCTCATAGCCCCGACCAATCTGACCTTGAATGTTTCCAGGGATGGCACAGCTACAACCTCTCTGGGCAACCTGTGCCAGTGTTTCACCACCCTCGTTGCAAAAAATTTCTGCCTTCTATCTAGTCTAAATCTATCCTCTTTTAGTTTAAAGCCCGTATACCTTGTCCTATCGCGGCAAGTCCTGCTAAAAGGTTTGTCCCCATCTTCCCTGTAGGCCCCCTTTAAGTTCTGAAAGGCCACAATAAGGTCTCCTCAGAGCCTTCTCTTCTCCAAGCTGAGCAACCCCAGCTCTCAGCCTGTCTTCATAGGAGAGGTGCTCCAACCCTCTGATCATTTTTGTGGCCCTCCTCTGGACTCGCTCCAACAGGTCCATGTCTTTCTTGTGCTGAGGGCTCCAGAGCTGGACGCAGTACTCCAGGAGGGGTCTCACCACAGCAGAGCAGAGGGGCAGAATCACCTCCCTCGACCTGCTGGCCACGCTTCTTTTGCTGCAGCCCAGGATAGGGTTGGCTTTCTGGGCTGTGAGCACACATTGTGAGCTCATGTTGAGCTCTTCATCCACCCTGTCCTGGTTTGAGGTAAAACAGATCTAACTTTCTGTTCAGTAATTTTATTTCTTAGCTAGGCCTCTTCTAACTCTCTGAAATTAACAGCATGTTGTGTCTGAAACGGTTCGTTCAGAGTGATAAGACAGTTTGTGCCAAGGAATGGTATGCAGCAAGGCTCTTGCTTATACTTATTGCTAGAACAACCAAGGTCATCTAATTTCGTTATTTGCCCCGCTGGAGGGTTGGAAGCAGAGGGATGTAGAGGGGTCCCACCTGTGAGGAGGAGCGGACAGGACAGGTGACCAAAAACTGACCAACACGGGTATTGCATCCCATCTGCTCCATGCTCAGTATAAAAGCTGAGGGATCAAAGGGTCAGGTCTCTTCCTTCAGTAGCGGATGTCCGAGGAGGATGTTGTCTGTTCATCTGCCTTTGATCCTGATCCATGTGTTCCTGACTCCAACTCTGGAACCTGGTTCCCACCCGTCGCTGAGTCCAGCCTGGGACATCCCCGGTGCCTGCCGGTGACATCATCCTGGGAGCTTAATATGGTTTTGTATATACTGTATCTATTTTATTTTTTTCCTTTTTATTTTATTACTAATATTTCATTAGTTTAGTTTCTTTTAAACTCATAAATCTCTCTTTATCTCTCCCCCTCCTCCCCATGCACAAGAGGCTGGGGGGGGGGAGCATCTATCACTGGCCATCGGCCACCTTGGCCAAAACCACGACACACCCATACCCCGAAGTCCTTCTCGGACAGAGTTCTAAACTCTGCAGATACGGGCTCCTTTTGAAAAGTTCTGACTGTTGAATGATTCACTTTACATAAATCTTTAAAAAGGTTAAAAGCTTTAAAAAGTTTTTCAGCATGCAGCAGGAACAATGAAAGTGTAGTTTTTGGAAACATTCATTTGATTTAGACATCTAATGATTGTGAGCTCTTTTCTGTGTGATCATATGTACACGATTCTTTAAAGTCTAAGAGTAATTTTGTAGGAAAAACAGTTACATAAAAAGTAATTGCATTAGATGTGGTTATTGTTAATTAAGGGAATTAATAACAGCAATCCCTGCAGTTGCATAATCATAATGATATTATGGTATTCATTTATGTTCAATGCTATAATTATTATGATTTTTAAAACTAGACAAGCCACTTCTTTTGCCAATTCAGAGGATAAAAGCGAGACTAAATGAAGCAAAAAAAGTTTTACGATAGCGTACGCTTCTCCAGCATTGCCTAACCTCCTACCTTCCTACTTGCCTCACGCTACATGAAAAATGACCAGCTTCCCTATGGCTGTGTCCATCTGTGTCCAGCTCAAAACACGGCCAAGAACAGACATGGTGCTTTTCAGACCACACCGTGTTCTGAGTAGCAGTGTTTGCTCTTTCAAAGGAATCACCTCTCAACTGAAAGAAGAATGGATTCCAGATGTAGTGTGCTTCAAAGGCAAACTTGTTGGGCAAACACTCATTTCATAAAAGTTACTGCCAACTATTTGACCAGTTCATGACATGTTTCAGTTAGTGTATGAAGATGTAAGGCCGCTTGTCTAAATATATGCATTTGAGAAAGTAGCTTAAGTTTGAAAAGAAGAGATTAATGACAAGATGCATTTCAAGGTGTGCTGTAGATTCTGAGGTACAGTGAAATGTGCCCGAGTTTCACCCATCCCCAGGCACCTGGCATCGCCTGTTTTTGGGACAATGCCTGTTAACTCCTTTTGGTAAGCTTTTTAAATGCACCCCACACTGCTATGTGTCTGTAATAATTTGTTTTTCTTTTTAGTGATAGGGAATATCATAAGGGTATAACCCATCTGCCTCTCCTGCCCACTCAGTCAAGAGTATTGTCTGATTATATGTGTGAAGTCTGATTATAGTTTTGTGCCTGTCTTAAGCTCCATCACAAGTAAAATAGGCAGTAGGAATATGATTTGAGTTCCACACGGTCATTCCATGCGTCACTTACGCAAAGAAGAAAAAAGAGTGATTAAAAAAATGGTATCTGCTCATTTATTCTTCTGTTACAAAGTCAGAATGACCACAAAAATTAAAATAATTCTCTAAAAGCTGCCATTATATTTGACTGAAAAAAATGGGGAACTTTTGACAGATGAAATCTTTTAGTCTTTTTAATTTTAAAATATGGCTTTTCCTTGCTCACCAACCTTTCCTGCTCTTAATATAGCTAAATTGCTCTTATTTGTAACTAAACCAATATTCAGTGTGATGCTTTTTGTATGAATATCAAAGATTTGGATTTCTTTTGCTGATTTGGGGGTGAGGGGTGGGGTTTGGTTTGTGGGTTGGGTTTTTTCTGCAAGGGACTTACATGTTTATGAACACTGTTTCTTGAGTGGCAAGAAGCTTTGTTAAATCAGTGGAGCCATACGGAACATAGCACTTATTCACATTTTCTAGCTGGCAATCTCTGAAGACTTTGATTCATACGTATCAGGTGATACATCATCAGGCAGGACTCTGATAAATAAGAACTGTAAGACTTTATCCTTACATACATCTATTCATGTACACCTATAGCATTATCATGCTATCCTGAAGGAGTCCTTGTAAACACAAGAGCAACCGTTTCAGCCAGCCCTTACGAGCAGCAAGGTCCGGCTGATCACTAATAACTCATTCAGGCACAGCACCTCAGCCCTCTCAGCCAGCAGCTGAGACTGGGACTGCTCTTAAAGTAGCCTGATGGGAGAGCAAGTGGCTCAAAACTTTCGGAGAATCAGGTCATGTTAGTCTCTAAATCACTAGCCAGCTTTGAAAATTGAAGCTAAGCATTATGGGGTTAATCTCTACTTCTTAAAGACAATGACAGAATGGGAGGACAGAATCTTGTGTAAAATGTGAGAATATTAAAATAAGGGGAAATAAATGCTCAGTGCTTACAAACTAGTATCCTCTCATCACGTTCTTGGAATTCAGGAACCTACAAAAATGTCTTCATGTTGAAAAAGGAAACAAATAACTCTTAATTCAGATATTTCCATGGAAATATTTCTTCTTACCAATGTATGTGACAAGGCAAATAAACATCCTACTCTCCGGTACAGGTTTCTGTTTGTTCAGTATGATGTTACGGTGGTATTGAACAGTCATCACGGGTGACCTGGTTCACCTTTACTTATTTACATCCCTGTGTAGAAAGTGCAACTATTTCAATTTGGCAGTATTTAAAACTCACTTTCAGGCATGCAAGATGATATTCTAATGGAGAAAGTAAAGGCACGACGTAAATATGCGTGACAAGTGTAGCTTCAATCCTTATGCTCAAGATGGCAGTATGGAAACAGAAAACAAATGTTTCGGCAGGGACTTCCCAGAGCTACATTGCATCTTCCCGATTCTTGATTTTATTGCCTTCTTAATAAGTCTAAACAGTTTAAACCACGTCAAAATTAAAATTCAGAATGGTCAGCAAAGAGAAACACACAGAGAGCAAATATTCAAGAAGGAGCAAAACCCATTAAAACATGCATTATTAAAAACAGAGTAATGATTAAGTAATGAACCTTTTGACAGAAGTTCATTAACAGAATGCTCAGTTTCAAACTGCTAAATCAGAAAAAATATTAACATTCAGCTGGGTCCTGGTGAACTCCTAGCAAAGCTTTAAGCTGCTGCGAATGTAACTGTGATGGGCTGCTTCTCCCAGCAAAATGACAGCTATGATATTTAAAAATAGCATCTTGGTTCTTACTCTGAGTGGCAATACTTCCCTGCATTTAAATCTATTCCTCACCACAGTTGTCTCCCTTCTATCCCTTTGCCTCTCTGTCTTGTGTCTCCTATGAATACATACGTCTTCCTAGCAAGGCACATGCATTGTATAATTGGTTTATGTCCCTAATAAATATCTAATGTGTTTTGCTACAAACCAACATAATATATCTTTTGCCTATCCGGCTGAAAATTATTTAATTTATCACTTATGGAGTAAATAGGGTTTGATGCCAAGAAGCTTTGTTACCATTAAATTCAGATACGTTGCAATGTTTATGTCAGGTAATCAGTATGAAGGTATTTTATTGTGTTTTATCATACAGAAGTGATGACTGCATAACAGGCTCTAAATTAAGGTAAAACAGAGACTTTACAGGAAAACACTGACCAACATTAGAAAATATTGAGTGAGAAGATACAAAGAAATTCTTATGAAGAACTTTACCAAAAGATATTCTTGCAAAACCACAGTATTTTCACACAAGTAGAAACTGGGATAACGCTAACTTTTCATGGCATTGTAGCAATTTGAGACTGTTAATGCTTAAATACTCCAGCCCCCATTTCTGTCGCTAAATCTTCACATCAGCTTATTTTTGCTGACTGCAAACTAAAACAATGTGTGAGAGAGGGAGAAAGATGTCTTGTATTACAGGCCATGCTAAATCATCTTTTAGCCCTTCTGTATAACAAGAGGCCTTTCTGTTATGTTTAGGGAAGAGTATGGTGACTTGGAGAAGAGTATGGCAGAAAATGGTTTTGAGAAATTAAAAAAATTGGCTCAAATTCTACTACGAGTTCCTGATACGTGACTGAAAGAAGCAGTTGAGTCATCACCTTGTCTTTCAATGTGGCTGGAAAATACTGTGACGGAGTGAATCATCACCGTCCTGTAAGTTCTCCTTCTTACTGTAAACAATATAGTGTCTGGAAAAGTACTGTAGAACAAATATCACAACTCTCTTGTAATTCTGGTTTGGAATGTGGTGTTACTAACAAAGAGAGTTAGTTCTTTTTGCATCTCTGTAGCTGGAATAAGATTTTATACAGAAATTCTCTCAAGAGCTTGTCATTGGTATCAGAGCCAATATTTCCAAAAGATGGGTTTGCCTGTCTGTTATTTGACTGCATGTCATCTGTTAGGTGGTTTGTGCACATGAGAGCGTACCTTCCCCCTTAAAAAATGGATGACTGCTAAGTTGGTCAAAGGGATACCAACTTCGAGTAGCTGGAGCAGAGTTTGCCATGTTCCTGAAGACAGTGTAATATTTACTCATTTCCATATCAATTTCAAGTTTAAAACTGTCCCAAATTTGACAAAATAAGTAAACAAATCATGATTGGAAAATGCCTAGACTCTGGGTCAGAATGCTTTTTTTTTTTTTCCTGAAAAGGGAAAATGATCTGCAACCGCCCCCAACATCTGCAGTTATTTAAGAGGGGGGTTATAGTATGGTAATCTCACTTTCTATTAACAAAAGCGATGTGAAAGAGAAGGAGATGTTTGTAGACTTACTTTGGTTTCTTAGTCCCCGTCTGCAGCAGCACTTCCAGAGAGTCCCATGTAGCCATCTGGTTACCATCTGGGTCTTATCAAACAGCATGGGACATTTCCAAGTAGTTATGCAGCCAAAAACTGAGTATCCACAGCTTGTGTACCTGAAAGAAATATGCATAGTCTATCATGAAGGCCTTGCGTACTGAGCGTATGATCCTCGCTGACTCTTCATCTAACACTTTCTTTTAATACCTAAGGCCAGATTCATTTTGATGACAATAACTCCTCTGACTTATTGCAGTTAGAGTCTGGCCTTTGCTTTCTGAGCTATAATCACGCTAATTGAAATTGCACCTTCTGATATCAGTGAGATAAGACCGTACTTTTTTAGCACTTGGTAATTACAGAGGACTTACACCTCAGCTGATGGCAGCTGTACAGCCTGAGCATGGCTTCATGGATGTTCTGATGAAGGAACAATGCACTTTGCAACTATCCCATGTTTTTGCTCTGCAACAATTCCTTGGGTTTTTTTGACGCTGCAGAATACCCGGGGGAATGTTATACTTCTAAAGCCCATTCCTAGCCATATGCCTATTTTCAACATATGAATATAGCAGGAGTGCAGTAGCCCAGCATGAACATTTTAGCTTAGAGCCAAGTAAATGATTGCATCCCTTTGAAGCTGCCCTGCTTGGACAACAAGTCACCTCTTCAGTTGTAAAGGAAAATAAAAATTTGCATCATCTTTTTGTAGAATGCCTTGATTGTAGCTACTGGTCATTCTGGCCTTCCATTCTTATCTCTTGCTGGAAGCATGATTAAAGGGCCCTGAATACAGCAATATAACAGTAATTCTCTAATACCCTAAACTGGTTCTGCTGAGAGTGCCATATGCAAACAAAACCAAACCAAAACAAAAGAGCAATGAATGAAATAAATCAGATATCATGGCTTTGCTACCTCCTGTCTTTTCGCCACATAGTATTTGGGAATTGCCTGAAAGTGACTCCAGTGCTTATTAAGCTGCTATTTGAGAGAGAGTATAATGGACTGATTCTTCCAGGTGCTTAAACTGGTATAGTTTCATTTAAGGTAATGAACCCCCACATTGCACCCAGTTGAGGATTTAGCCCAAGGCCTACTATGACTGCTAGTAGTTTTCCTGACAAAGCAGTATATTACCATCCCTTCCTGAGACCAAGCTGAAAGTGCCTGTAGAAATGGCCCAGTTCATTAATCTGGTTTTGCTGTTCATCTTCCTTCATGACATTTGTTGCAGTCATATTACTCCTCTGAGGGATTTCACAATCCTATGCTTCTAGTTGTCTGGAGCTGTAGAAAGCGTAACTCTTGGGAGGAAGGAGGAAGGAAATTTCTACCCCTACAAGCAAAAAGTCAACAAGTTGTCTGGACTAGAGTTAACCAAACTAACACAGAGCATGGGGGTGGGAAGCTAGAAATATCATTTTAGATCATTTAAGGTTTAGCTGAGGTTAAAAAGTTGAATATATACCAGAACATTTCAGGAGGTTTCTGAAAGGAACAGGGAAGTTCTCTATCCTCCTGATTTTCCATTTAGATTAAAACCAAAATTTCCCCCATGTTTCAAGAAAGCATATCCATCCACATACAATATTTAAGGTTGAAAGTGAAGGTAATTAATGACCTTCCATATAAGAGGAAAACAGTAGACAGGCTGATGGGATAGCCCATGAAAAAATGGGGAAAAAAAAATCAAATCTGAAGTAAGTATGTGGAGATCTCTTTCCTCCTCTCCCAAAGGAGATACGGGTTGTGGGGACACTATAAAGGAGTGGATTAAGGAATTGGGGCATAAAAGGAATTGGAATAATGGAACTGATCCAAGTAAATGCTCTGTAGAAGTACATGCAGTACTCTTTTGGTATCTATCATTGCCGAAAAATGATAAGGTAGTAAGATCTCTGGAATTTGGCAACAGGGTAGGTCACATTGGTATGCAAAGTAATTTTGCCTTTACAAAAAAGTAATTGCATGTTTGCTTACTTAAGACAAATAGTAATCATTACAATCTAACCAAAGGTTCAGTTTCCAACTAAAAAGCCATCAAACTACCATGAAGAAAGTATTGTGTGGAAACTGGAACTTAACATTTACTAGCTTAAAGGAAAGAAAAAGATCTTTATGCAAACAAACCTTGTGCCAAAATCCATAGTCCAACACACTCAAATTTTCTCATTGATTAATGAAAGATTATTCAGTTTAAATAAATCCCTCTTACACTGTTTTTAAAATGTTATGTTTGAGTTAGTAGAACATTCTAGAATGTTTTGCTTTTTATTCACTCACTGACTTTTGTCCCCTTCAGGTAACATGCTTAAAGCGCTCAGTTCTGGTTTTTTGGAATATTCCCAGCTTCTCAAATCACACCTGACTTTCACGAGCAGGACTGAGGCATTGCAGCTAATGGTGTTAAGAGAGCTTCCTGCTCTTGACTGATCACAGCTGAAAAAAAGGTAACTGCTGAGTCTCAGTGAGCTGACAGCATTGACCCACACAAAAGCTTATAAAGGCATGAAGTCAGAGCATGGAGGCTAAACCAGAAGAGTTTTCTTTATTTCTTTAAACCTGGGAACTTGTAAGAAAAGACAGTAATGGTGGCTAAGCCTTCAGTGAGTAAAATCTTAAGATTTGTTGAGACAATCAGGATTAGGATGTGGAGTTTTCAGGGTCTACATTGCCCTTGAGTGGAAACTTCACAGAGTCTGTTAGTGCATGAGGTATCAATTGACAGAACTCGTGAGAGAAGACCTGAGTGCTAGAATGTAGGCAGTGATCAACACAGAATGTAAGCGTGAGTTTGAGTATTTGTGGGAAGAATCCCAGAAGCATAAACAACTTCAGATTTTCAAGCACACATTGGTCAAAATCTGAGGAACAGACATAAATGCAGGAGGTAACATAAGACTATGGAGACAGAGGGAGATGAGACTGGAGCAAGAGTGACTGAGACACTGACTTGTTCCATTAGAAAATTAATAGAAAAAGTAAGATGGCAGTGAAGAAAACCTGTTTTCACTAAACGGAAAAAAAAGAAAGGACCAGGACTGAAAGGCCGAGGGAAATACAAATGATTTTCAAGATGCTGAGAAGGAGAAGGAAACATGACTCTCAGACAGAAGGGAGAGAATAAAGGACTGAAGACTCTTAAAAGCATAGTGAAGAGCCAGGTTTTTATCACCCAAGAGTCCTGGCTAAGAAATTGTGCACTTGTCATTTGAGCAGATCCATCAGAAAACATGTTGCTTGTCAGGATGCATTTAGTAAGAATATAAATTAGGCGAGACTGTAAGGTTAAAGAGACTTCTGATAAGAGCCAGAAGAATGAACTGATTATCTTTCATGTTGGTACAAGTGACAAGTGTCCCATTAAGTGAGTCTCCTGGTTGAAGAATACATTCAGTCACTTAAAAGCTCATGGTAGTCACTGAAGTTTTTTAAGTCCTTAGGAAAAAAAGCAAAAGCATGACAAGATCAGGAAGGCAAAGGATAATCTAAGATAGCAAGTGCTATAGGAGGGAAGAGGAAAAAAAGGAAGAAAAGTCCACAAGGAATGCAGAAGTGTACTGACAGAAGGAAGGAAATGAGGGCAAAATTGTATCTTCAAACACAGGAAATGTAGGAGTAAAGTGAGAATGAAGCTGAGTAAGACCTGGCAGAGGATAAGAAAATAAAGAGTGGGCTTTTTGAGGCATAAATATGAAAAATTTTGGTGGCGGGAGCGGGAAGAGAGAGAAGGCATTAAGAAATGACAATCTTGGTTTCTCTGAAAACTACATGTGAGTATCCTGTCTTCAGTTTTCATTAGTGACAGTAGCTCCAATTGCAAAGTGAAAGGTGTAATGGCTTACAGGAGTTCAAGAAAAGAAAAGCATAGAGGCCTTTTTCTAAGAACTTAATTAGTGGTGCAAAATTGGGAAGCATCTGCAACAGAGAAGCATCGTGTTATGCAGTATCAGGTGACCTTGAAGTCTGTCATAAGAGTAATTGTATAGCAGTTAGTGCCTCAAAATGCTGCAGTTACAGAGCAATAGCAAAAAATCTCTGCTCTGTGAAGAACTCTGTGGTTGGAAGGAAATGAACTGGAATGTCTAGCTGATCAGCCGAAGGCTCTGAATTGTTAACATAGGGAGGGCTAAGAACCTAGGACATAAAGGGAAGTATTTCTGGTAAAATAAGTAGAAAAGTCTTAATATCATCATATAAATTTCATTACTTTGTGTTACCATGTACGGTACTGATCAACTGTGCATCAGAATTACAAGCTCACAGTGTCAGAGAAATTCTACCAAGTTGCTGCAGAGCTTAGAAATAGAGCTATAAATAGATCTGCAAGAAGGGACTTGTATTGGGCAGTGCATATGTATATATGCACTGGACAGGCTGGAGAGTTGGGCGGGGCGAAACCTGATGAGGTTCAACAAGGGCAAGTGTAGAGTTTTGCATTTGGGGAAGAAAAACACAATGTACCAGTACAGATTGGGGGCTGACCTGCTGGAGAGCAGTGTAGGTGAAAGGGACCTGGGGGTCCTGGTAGACAGGAGGATGACCATGAGCCAGCAATGTGCCCTTGTGGCTAAGAAGGCCAATGGCATCCTGGGCTGCATTAGAAAGGGTGTGGTGAGTCGGTCAAGAGAGGTTCTCCTCCCCCTCTATTCTGCATTGGTGAGGCCACATCTGGAGTATTGTGTCCAGTTCTGGGCCCCTCAGTTCAAGAAGGACAGGGAACTGCTTGAGAGAGTCCAGCGCAGAGCCACAAAGATGATTAAGGGAGTGGAACATCTCCCTTATGAGGAAAGGCTGAGGGAGCTGGGTCTCTTTAGTCTGGAGAAAAGGAGACTGAGGGGTGACCTCATCACTGTCTTCAAATACGTAAAGGGGGAGTGTCAGGAAGATGGAGAGAAGTTGTTTTCAGTGATGACCAGTGATAGGACAAGGAGTAATGGATGTAAATTGGAGCATAGGAGATTCAAGAGGGATATCAGGAAGAATTTTTTTACTGTGAGAGTGACAGAGCACTGGAACAGGCTGCCCAGAGAGGTTGTGGAGTCTCCTTCACTGGAGACATTCAAAACCTGCCTGGACGCGTTCCAGTGTGATGTGCTCTAGGTGACCCTGCTCTGGCAGGGGGGTTGGACTAGATGATCTTTTGAGGTCCCTTCCAACCCTATGATTCTATGGTTCTATGATATGTATATGAATCCATGTGTTGGTCATCTAAATTTAAGGACACAGTGAGGGACAAAATAAATCATACCTGGTTTTACATAGCATAGTGAATTTTCAAAGTGTTGAAGTATTCTAATATTCATGATAGGAACCCTAAAGGAGTACAAAGTAATAGTGCAGGTAAAAAAAAAATAAACCGAATTTAAAACTAAGTTTATTATACCACCACCATAAATTAAGCTCATTCAGCCAAAATATTTACTTGTTCTGTCACTCATCACTGCAATGTGATTTCCTTTCTGCTGACACCATACCTTCAAGATTAGTTTTAGTTCACATATCCAGTCTACGAACCTCAGTCCCAGAATTATGAGCTCTCTTGATATCTTTAGACAGATTTTTATCTGATATCTCTAGATATAAAGAGTGTGACTATATAGGGAAGTGGGGTCTATTGATGATAGATCTAAGGCTGAGAGTCTTGATGTGAGGAATTCTAAGAAATACCTCAATCTTCATGCCAGATCAACATCTAATACAGATTCCTTTCCCTTAGCTCCCTGACCACAAATAGAGGAAAAAACTGTATAAACTTAAAAATCAGAGCATCTGGTTTTTTAATATTTTTAGGGCATCTGGATACAGCTGTGCAAATGCAAAATAATTACAATGCTAAATTACGTCTTAGTGCTGAAAGAATCTCAGACTATTTAGTACTATAAGAATCTCAACCTATTTTTGCATAGGTCCCAGTCTTCAAATCCCCATATAATATCATTAGTCAAAACATTTCACTTGTTAAAGGTTTCAATCACTGGCTTGTTTTAAATAATATATTGAATTCTGATTAAATTGGTAGGCTTCAACAGACATTTCAAAGTTTTGGTTCAGCAAGAAAAAACATGTTCAAGTTCTTAAGGCTAAGAAGTTACTCGACTGTACTGCTTTTCTCTTCTGTTGCCATTAGCTGAACTCTTCTTATTGTTGTCTTCTTCATTAAAACCATTGCTCAGCCACTGTTGTGTTTTTGTTGCTGTGCTCTCTCTTCCTGTTTGTACTACAAAGATGACACCTCTCCAGGCTATGGATCAGAATGATACTTGGGAGGAGAGCTCAGAGCTATAACCTTGGGGGTTTTTTGGAGTATTTGCTGTAGAACTCTTATGTTTGTCACCTTTACAGTCTGACCTTCATTTTGAACTGAGAGATATGTAATGATGAACCCCTGCACAGGATGAAAGAAAGGCTACTTATTGTTGTTACCATTTGCTTGACTGGTAACAGATGTTCATGACAGAGATAATTTTTTTAAGTGTTTGCTGGTACAAGGGAAGGAGATTATTAATATTCTGATCAGATACCATACTTTCCATAAATCCATTTTTCTCACTGTTCATGGGAGCCACTTGTCACACATTTTCACAACATGTTATCAATTTAACAGTAGTTTACGTTCAAATTATTTCAAAATCAAGAATAATGCAAGAAACATTGCTAGAATCAACATCTGATCTCTTTTAATTCTTTCTCTGTGGCCAGTTTAAGTGTTCTATTCTATTCATCAACAAGAAACAGAAAAGTGACTAGTGATTTTTCACTCTCAAGGACACAGCAGTTCCACTGAGAGCGATCTTTCCTCTCTCATCCATGTAGAAATCCCTGCACCTGTACTTGAAGTCTTTGACGTCTCAGCTAATGAAGTAGGAGCTATTTATAACTCTCCAAATCTCCTGCAGTTTTTGATGAAAAACAGTCAGTCCTGGAAGCATCTGTACCACACAAATATTTCCTCAGACTGGAACTTCAGACCAGCTCAGCAAAGACAATCTGTCCTTCTTGCCTTCTCTTCGTGTCAGGTATTGTCTACCAAGGGACAATTTCACCTTTTCACTTTAAAAAGGAAGGAATATGAACCCTAATGTCAACTGAAAACTTAGTAATAATTGCATCAAGTTACTCCTGATCAAGTTTCTGTGGCCTAACAACTTCTGCTTAGGTGGCACGCTGATACTGTCAGCCTGGTTTGAGGGAGCATAATGTGAAGTCATACAGCTTCTGTCGTATTCACACAGTTACTACAGCTCAGTTCGTCACAGTAAGCTGTTGAAACACAGTAATTTGACTGGAAGCCCGAGTCCTAAATTGTCATACTTCTATCAGTTCTCCTCCCATTTGGAGCATCTGAAACAAGCAACAAGTGACAAGTTTTTAGGAGATTTGGGATGAATCGTGTAAGTACAAATATGTGATGCCTTGGCCCACATTCTCTGTCAAAGAGTAGATCATCGTGGTTGTGATGTTTCCTATGTGGGCATACTCATCTCTTTTTCCTTTTTCCTTGTCAGCCATCAATAATTCCAATCACATATGTTGACTAAATGACTCTACAATCAAAAATAATATCTTCCAGCTGCAGACTGAAGACTGATGGCAGGGAAGAAGTTAGATTGGTGCTACGAAAATTCCCTGAAGAGGCCAGATCCAGGCTGACTATACCTGATCTGTTTTCCAGTGGGCATGCTTGCTCTGGGTGAGGGAGGGGAGAGAAGCAACAAGGTAGAGCTAGCTTCCAGAATGAGCTACCCTCTTGGGTAGTTATCCAACAGCTAGCAGGATTTTAGTATGTCTCCTAAAGGGATGTTCCTGAGAACTCTATCTTGTTTTATAAAATGGAGAATTGGAGCTTCCATTCTCTCTCCAAAACAGGAAAAGGATATGGGATAATTTCCTGAGCCTCCATTTGGGACATTTTACTAAGGCATTTTCCTAAAATTAAATTGACTGAAAACCAAAAAAATAGGATCTTTGAAATTTCTCTGGCTCTATGCACAGCTCTACAGAAATGAGCTGTTGTCTCATTCTTTCCCCCAAATAATATACTCCATGTATTCACCTCAGCAGCTCTGCTCACAGCACACTGTGGCACCAGCCTGTTACAGCACTGCAGAAGGACTGAAAGGGTCTATTATAAAGGGCATAAACTTCAAGTCTCAGCCCTACTGTCACTGAATCTTTGATTTCAAATGGGGGAGAAAGGATGACTGTGTAGGCATGAAAATGGACAGCCAGAAACAGCCACCTGCTAGGGAAAGAGAGAGAGAATATCCTCATCACACATGATGTGGTAGCAGCTAAGCTGCTGTGTGTATGCCTCACACACAGTGCCAGTGGGCAGTCTATGACCCCTGAAATAAATCTGTCCCATATTCCCTGATTGAAGAGAGGACAGAAGGCTGAGAAGTAAGAAGCTTATTTTAGCTGACTGGGTTACTAGAACACAGACATAATTGACAGTTTTGCTGATATAGCAAACTTAAACTTATTTGACTTATGCAACCAGAAAAACAACAGAGAGCAATGAAAAATGAGAGGTAGCCAGGCAGACTCTATCTCGAGACAAGCTGAAATGACTCACACTAATTTATGCTGTGGCTCTAATGTTTTACATTAAATAAGGACTTTGTTCTGTAGCTCTGTTACCAGTTAAGCCTGTAAGAGCTTTCTGTCACAGAAGCAGGGCTTGGGATCATTGCATATCATGCAACCTGGGGAGCGTTAATAGGAGGCACCCTGATGGCTCTGCACAGGACCAGGCCTGCTCAGGCTATTCACTTGGTGCTTGTGTACTCCACTCTCCAGTGCTACTGGCTTGGGGATGCTTCTTAACTCAGACACAGCCCCGCTTCAGATTTGCTCTGAACGCTGTCGCAGTACTGAGTTCAGTCTGACAAACCCTCTCAAGATCTGAGGCTGGAGGGTTTTGCAAAACCACCGTTGGTCCAGTAGTATCAGCTCTGAATGGGAGCTGAGAAGCTAAATTTGACCCAAGCCGCTCAGACAAGAGTCAATGCTCCACAGAAGGTAACAGGAATAAGAGACACACCTCACCAAGCCTTCATGTAGCCAGGGCAGGTTTACCTGAGTTATTGGTGTGGGGTCTGTACCAATGAAAGCTGATGAAATGCTTTATTAACTGCACCTGAGTTAATCCAAGCCAAAACCAACCATCTGTGCAGAGAGCCAGCTCCATTGTCTTGCATCCACCACATAGTTAATCTGCAACCTGGATAAACAGCCCATGGATAATTGAGAGTGAAGCACACACTATATCAGCATTCTCTTGGCACATTCGCGTACTGACACACCATTTATTTCCCATAGACTGTGCATACAAAGCTGAAAACAGAGTGTTCAGCTTCCACAGAACTAGGAAAAATTCTCCATTTTTTTGACAATATGTTCCAACAGTTTTGCCTATACATACTACAACATCTAATTAAATGTCTGGTTTAGGGAGAATGTACTGTAGAACTGATTTTGAGTCCGTGTGCACTTCGCTCAGAATATAATGTGAGCAGGAGGACAAGTAAATTATGAGGGTTTGAGCAGCTGGCTAAACCTGGAAAACACTCGCCTTGGTTTGTAGGCTCAAGCTGTGGTTCCACTCCTATACTTTAAAGACCTCTGAAGATAGGCACCCCTATGTGATCAGGAACAGTCTTAGAACTACTTTCATCAGCTTCCTCCTCAAACCTTTTCTTAACTGACTCACCTTGCATTGAGTCACTCTGTTTTATTTGAGTTTCAGGAATTTCATAGCTTCCCTCACCTCAACTATCTTCTAGCACTGACATCTAAAAGCTGTCTACAGGTTATAATTCCCAGAGCCTTCTTATTAGGATTGTTGATTCAGCTTAGCTGTGGCCTAAAACCCATTTGCCCCTGACAGAGTTGTAATATAGCTCTCCCTCAGTTGATCGTATTAATCCAATGACCTCTGCTTTATGAGAAGATCTAGGTAACTGAGACCCCTTGAAACGAATACCCCATAGGCATCTCTGCTAGGGGGATAGAAGGGGTTTAGGCTCATGAGGAACTAAATTCTAAGTTCCTGTGCCTAATATTTCATATTGCTTGGTACCTGGCCTAGCTCTTTGTATCTTATGTGGGTGCTCTGAAACATTCCTTTACTGACAAGATATTAGGATATAGGTGGAACTTATGCTGTTTAAATATATCCTTAAGTGCCAGATGCATGAGGATATTTCAGGACCTAACCTCCCACTGATTTCAACAGATCCGGTATCTGCTTCCTACTTAGAAAATTAGTCACTTATGTATTATGCAGACAGATTTTAAGGGTCATGCCTTCCCTCAGCAGATTGCCACACCTGCAGACAAGGTAAGTCAAAAACACAAGCCAGCCATGCCAGCACAACCTTATTTTATACTTGTTGGTGTGGCTTTCTTTTTGCACCATCTACCTTCTTTTAAAGTAAGGCAAACATGTTTGTTCTTTCTAGCATAAAAATAACATATAGAGAAGAAAAA
The DNA here is from genome assembly GCA_013400135.1 of Rhinoptilus africanus. Taxonomy (NCBI): domain Eukaryota; kingdom Metazoa; phylum Chordata; class Aves; order Charadriiformes; family Glareolidae; genus Rhinoptilus; species Rhinoptilus africanus. The sequence goes on from VXBO01008333.1 coordinate 281,344, forward strand.
ATGTAAATCAAAAAAAACCCAGTGAACTGCAAAAATTCTATGCAGTATGCCAGGAAATATTTTCTCTAGGAAGGTGAGGATTTAAATGGGAAATATTACTATGCTTTTGTTAAAATATTACTAGAGACTGGTAGTTTTTAACATGGTCTGGTGGCAGCGTAGGGGGGGAATCCTCTTTCTGCTGATTCATCACTTCTGTTACATAAAAATATCTCTCATGATGGAAGTCAGACTTCATAAGATAGTAGAACGCATAAAAAAAGAGTAAACAGTGACACCAAAACTAAAAATCAATAATATGAGTCAGGTTTGCATAATGATGGACATAACACTTTTTAAGATCAGATAAGTGGCTAGATAAATACATCTCCGATGGCAAATAAATTAGTTGATCTCGAGAAGAGCAAGAATATTAAGCTACCAGATAAAAACCATCCATATCTTGTTTCCGCTAGATAACATTCTACCCTTGTCTTGACATCACTCAGACACATTGCCGTTTAGATTATAATGTGTCCAAAGAAGAGTGATGAAGCTGGTGAAGGGTCTGGAGCACAAGTCTTACGAGGAGCAGCTGAGGGAACTGGGATTGTTTAGCCTGGAGAAAAGGAGGCTGAGGGGAGACCTTATCGTTCTCTACAGCTACCTGAAAGGAGGTGGTAGCGAGGTGGGGATCAGCCTCTTTTCCCAAGTAGCAAGTGATAGAACAAGAGGAAACAGCCTCAAGTTGTGCCAGGGAAGGTTTAGATTGGGTATTAGGAAAAAATTGTTCACCGAAAGGGTTGTCAAGCTCTGGAACAGGCTGCTGAGGGAAGTGGTGGAATCACCATCTGTGAAGGTATTTAAAAGACATGTAGAGGTGGCACTGAGGGACATGGTTTACTGGTGGATTTGGCAGGGTTAGGTTTACAGTTGGACTCAATGATCTTAAGGGTCTTTTCCAACCTAAATTATTCTATAATGCCAGAAATAGTTTTGCTGAGAAATATGTCAACATAAAAAGTAAAAGATTTTTTTCCAAGAACATAGTCTAGGGTTTAAAGGGGTAAGGTGAATATCATTTTAAAGCCTGCTTTCATGACTCCAGTTCTCATGCCATGTTTCCTCCTTACTTACAGGATTCTCCATCTTTGTCCTTTCTCTCAACGCTCTCCCTCAGTCTGAGAAATCTCCATGTTATTAACTAGCTGCTGATGCTTCAAGCTAAAAAAGAAGTTTGTCCAATTACAGCCTTGAAACTAAGGTTTTCCGGTTTTTTGTTACAAACTGATGAAGTTCCTCTCCTGAACAGAGGCTAATCATGATCATTCTTTGTCCTTCAATTAACCTGGAGGATCTGCACTCATTCTGTTTTTTCTTTTCTCTCTCCCATTATTTTGGGGTGTGATGTTCTGCCATTTCTTTTCAGTTTAGTTAGTTTAGTTTTACAAAAATGTAAAGCGGATCCAAAATGTCTGGAAAAGATACTTTTTATTCAGAGACTCATTGTAAGTATGTAATAGAACATGGGCTTCTTCAATCCATCCTCAAAATTCCTGTCTCCAAAGCTAAACTGCTGAAAGTAAAAGCTCCTAATACCACCTCTTTACTCACGGACATAATCAACACTGAGCAACCAAAGCACCATTTGCGGTTTGGAACTGTAGACACTTTACTGGCTTAACATACTGAAACTAATTACTTAACTTCAGGAGTGCCTTGTGCTGTTTGGATACTTGGCTCAGGATTCTGTTGCTTAAACAGACTCACATCATGCCATCTGAGACACCCTGAGGCAACCGAGATGTCTGCATCACTGAACCACTGTAGGCCCCTTCCAACTGAAATTCTCCCCTCTCCTCCTCTCCTCTCCTCCTAGCGTGACTGAGGACTGGAAGGAGACCTACACCTGGAGGCAGGGCAGGATAGGCACATGCAGCACCAGATGCCTAATTTTTGGCAATTGACTCTGTCCTAGGTCTCCCAAAAGTCATGAACCTCTGACCAGGCTGTGACCTGGTTTATTTGATCTGTCACCTATTACATCTTGGGGCACAAACAGCTTTACTTGTTCCAGTTGTGGCCGGTTAACACACTTCCTGGTGCAAACAAGCAATCTAAAGCGCTTTATCTCCCCTGTTCTGGAAGGCGGAGAAGGTATCATTGACTTATTTTCAGTCATAGTTGTTTAACACCTCAGAAAAACCTCACGTGAATGTCTGCAACCATTGTCTTCTGTCAGAGATGTGCATGCAACATATTCATAATACGGTAACAGCTAATCTTACTGAAAGGAGGGAGTACATTTTTTTCAGCTTTACCTGTCTCCTCATTTTTCTGCAAATCCCAAACACTTCTTACCTCATCTTCAAGAGCTGTAAGAGTTCAAAATTTAATTTTTATAATAAACACAATACCTGCAGTAGGCAAGCTGTGGTTCATGGCTGATGAATCCATTTTGCATTAGCCTGTCAGACTGGAAGTAATAGGGATTAGGGATTACAGGTTGAAATCCAAATGTCATACCTATTTACAGTCTTTAATATGTCCAATCTACTATGTCTGGGAGAAATAGCATTAACACGCACAGTTACTTATCTAGTGTTCATATCTTCTAGTGCAAAGCTACATCTGCACAATTAGAACGGTAGCCTAGAGTGTGTATATGCTACATGGAAAGAGCAGAATGTTTCCTTGAACAAAAGAAACAAACCTAGTTTTCTTCAGAGGTCATTTTTTTTCTGTGCTATCAGGACAGTTCATTTGATTGACTTAGTTTATATGTTTGCTATAGATGACAGGCATTCTTAAATTCCTCAGGAGTCCTGTTGGTTTCTCAGAAATGCACTTAAGTCTTCAGTGCTCACAGCCTTCTTCAATTTCATTTAATTTCTGTACCTTCTGTTTGAAAACACATTTCTTGTGTTTCAGTTTTATATGGAGGATAGTATTGTTTGTATTTCTGTAAGGGGTCAGAGCTAACCTCCTTTGCCTGAATTAATCAAGAGTCATTAAGGACATAAAGTGCATTAAAGGCTGCCATTGCCAGAGATAAGCCTACCTTCCATTTGTATTTTTCCCACTCCACTTGAATTTATCACGTGCGGATGAAGATGGAAGCTAACTGACATTTTTTTCCAGAGAGCTTCCACTAGTAATAAAGGTAGCCTTTCTGAGGGTCCATTTGTTTTCAGTTTCAGTAAAAATGGTTTTATCTCCTTGAACCATGAGGAAGGTAAAGAAAACAAATTCTTTTTCCATTTCAAAAATTCTGTAATTGAACACATTTGCCATTGCAACAACTAAAGGCAGAACGTTTCAATCTGGCTTGTGTCTAGCCCTTGTTAAAAAAGTATCCTTGAGCACTTCTTTAAATATTGGCATTATACCTGATTAGGTTACAAGCTTCTGATGATAATGTTTTATTAAGTCAAATTGTAGTTTAGTGCCGAGTTGTTAGTATGCTATGGAATGGTGCACAGGCATATATGGTTAACCTAGCTACATTGTGACAAACGGAGTAAAAATATATAGGAAATGGGTCACAGGAGCACAATCAATAAACTAATATTTTTTTCTTTTATTTTTCACTCCCAGGGTCCTGTTCTCCAAACACATTAAATTCCTCACTGCCTGACAGAGGATGGTATCAATCTGTGTGTTAATGCTTATTGATTAGCTTTGCTAGGGTATGTGCTGCCAGCTATAATAAGCAAGAATATTTTGAGTGAAATTGATCACATCAGTCCTAAAAGTTAGAACGTTTTTGTGGGAAGTCCTCATGCAACCATCTGATTTAAAACTTTTTAGTTTTGAAATCAATATCCTCAGACCACAGCTGCAAGAGGTTGTTTCTAATGGATTTTTTTTTTTAAGTTGTTGGTTACTAAGTACCAACATTAACATGATACAAGTGAATTTGAGACCATGTGGACGATATTTATTTTTTTATCTTTCTACAAATCCTAAGATTTATCTACATTACCAAATAACATAGCATGCTAGAAGCAGATAAGTAGATCAAAGCAGTTAATGCGGTGGACACCGTATCTACAAGCTGCAAGGCTTCAGGAGTTTACTGCAGGCTGGGTTTAGGCTGGTCCCCACGAGCAAATGTTCCAAACACACGGATGAGTCAAGGCTGTCCATTCCAAGACCAATTCATCAGCTTTGACCCTTGTGTTCCCATTAAAGTGTGGAGTACACTGGTTACAGATCTCAAGTAGACTTTCTTGATTAGTTTTCGCTGAAAGTGACCCAGCTGACACACGCCAGCATAGCTCTGCAAACTAAACCAATGCACACGGTGAGTGAGGATGATTATAGAGGTTTCATTTCAGAACTGTTGTACTGCTGCAAACCAAAATGTTAATGTAAATGCAGAAATCTGGCCTTTTTTCTCTGCCCCAGTTTTTTTTACTACCATAAACATAAAAAGAAAAGAGGAAGGAAGATATATATATATTACCCTGCTTAGGGGAAGGATCTGAACAGGGCTATCAATGAGAATTTTCTTTTACAAAGGAGGAGTGAAAAATCACGATTTTCTTCCATTGGAACTACATAAAGAATCTAAATGTTTGCCCGGAGTTATCAAGCTCTCCCCATATACCTACAAAACATTAAGCAGCTCTCACTCAATGCCACATACCACTGCACCATGAATAGTAAGCATTGTTTTGGTATTGCTGGCTATATTATAAATACACAAAAAGGGAAAGAGAGGATGGCAGCTGCTGTTTGATTAAATATAGGAAAATTACTTTGGAGGAAGGTTTGATGAGAGAGCACACTATCAGTGGAGGAAGAAATAATGTCTGAATGCTCTATCAGTAAATGCAAAGACAAGGCAGCAGCACACAGCAAAACAGAAACCAAATAATGAATAGGCAACGGGGCATTAGTGAATATGCCAGGTTACAAAGACTCCGATAGCATTACAGATTTCAAAATGAAACAGCAAACAAGCGAAGGCTAATTAAAATTATATGATGGCACCATCACTTGGATATTGCAACTGTAAGCAGAATTATAAAGTCAGTCCAAGGTTCTTCAGCCATTCAATGGACTCTGGGAAAACATGGTGGATTTCTTGTGTTCCTCTCTGAGAAAGGGTGCACCATTCAGTCAGTAGTAAGCTGGGTTATGTTCATCCCAGTGTAAGCAGAGTGAATCGGTGTTTTTTCACAGAGGTACAAACACCTTCCAAAAATTATCTGATTGTGGTTGTATGTCAGCCAGAATAGTCCAGGCAAGGGGAAACTAGCAGTTCTCTGGTGGGAATACCAACTGGAATTCCTTGTTTGGACCGTCGCAGGCCATGGCTGCACTGATTGGAGCCCTTTGAACAGCCTACACCAAGGAGACAGAATCCCAAGGGACAGAAGAACGCTTAATGTTACAGAGAGTATAGAAAGACCCACTGAGATAAATGAATTAATGAATGTATTGACACTATATGGGGAACAATCTATTCATAAAACAGACACATAAAGAAAACAAAAAATATATCCTGACAATACATTGCAGCATTCTTGTAGCAAGTTCTGTACGAAGGCTGAGACATCTTCTGGACATATTTTATCTGAAAGATAAAAACAATTCACTGACTACACTGCTGCCTCATACCTCTCATTCGATTATGAGAAAAAAGATACAGAAATAATAAAGTGAGTGGAAAAAAGGGGTATTGCTGCTAAACTTAGATTAACTGCATATTTACATATACTAAAGCATTGTTCTCATATGTCTTCAGCTAAATTAAAAATGACCTTACTTCTCTATACTATTGTTGCCAAAACCAAGAATTACAGGAGAAATGAATGCGTACTTTCCTTTATCTTGCATAGCACTGAGTATTTCTAGATGTTTGGGAGCATAGTTTGGGATCAACTTACAAAGGAAGAATATCAGTTTCACCAATAATAGGGACTGCTAGGATTCATGGAAATCCAAGTGGATGCACAGCATTCCCGTGTATTAATGTGGAGACAACACTGAGGAATCTGCAACAGAGAGCAGTGATGCCCAGTGTTATGGTCAGCAACACCAGGGAAATAAATAGAAGTCTCCCCAACAGAATTGCAATTGACTGCAGTTCTTGGGACCCTTGGGAAGACATTCAGCTTATCTAATTTCAGGCATTTCTAGAATGGATCTTGACCTATTTTGGATATCTATATTAGGATGAGATGAATCACGCATTGAAAGTGTTTGTTTCTCACCACTGGCTTTAAAAGAGCCTGGGCAGCAACTTGGAGGATTGGGTTAGGTAAATCGCACCCCACTGCCTTTCCAGGCACTCTGACCTGATGCAAAGAGTAAAAGCATCACGGCAGGTGCTTGTGCTTGCAAAAACACGGGAAGACCTAAACATACTCCATCTTCTGACAAATGTATGAGAGCAAATTGTGCAAGAAAAATTAACAAATGTCTGTAGCTACTATTTTCTCTGAGGCCAGAGAATAAACAGTAACAGTCGTCCAGGAATGTGGACATAATAGAGATACCCAATGTGTCCTAAGTTTCCGAGTTTCAGGTAAGAGATTCCAGAGACATTTGTAAGATTTATCAACAGATGGAAATTCTACCACACTGTCACTGCATCACGGCCAGTTCAGTGGCAAAAGCAAGACAGAGATTAAAGTTGCTAAGGCTGAATTAAAAAGTGCTGCAAAGAAGGAAACGAAAGGGAAGCTGTCTTCAGCAGGAAAACATCTGCATTCCCATGCTGGTCTTCTGGTGATCCAGTTGGCACAGGTGCATGTTTCATGTCAAGAGATACACTCACCTTAGTGCCTGCTGTGTCAGCTATTTGAATGAGTGTAGAGATAGCAATGGTGAAAAGGGTAATATGCATGCCAAGACCGAATACGACCAGCAAGTACACTTCACCCAGCTCAGCCTGGTTACTTTGAGTAAACTGTGTGCTCAGAAGCAAGCCACATGTTTTGAGCAATGGTGGGACTCAACAAGGTGGTAGCTGGGTATGCCTGAAAGCCACAGACAGTTTCATTCACTGGAATCACAAGCTGTAAACATCTCTGTGGAATTGGATGAAACTTGAATTCCACTAAAATTCAATCAGCGGGATGCAAAAGGAACACTGAACACTGAGTAGCTGATACTGAACGGAGCCTAGCATCAAGCTACCTGCAAAGTCTACACACGACTTGTATAATAAAAACCCCATGATTTCACTCTTCCCAAACCAGAGGAAAATGCCTTACAACTTGCGTTCATTTTCCTTGTCACATTTAGCTGCAATAGGGTAGAGAGGTGACCTCCCCCACAGCTGGAGCAGTAGCTTCTTCAGCTGCCCACAGCATAATCCACCAGGGATCCTGCATCAGATGTTTTAACTGCTGCAGTTCACAGCCAGTGAATTAACTTAAACTGCCGTTGATTTTTAGGTTATGAAACTAAACCGGACGTGAATTGTAGTAGCTAATGAGAAAGCTACCCATTTTCATCATTGCTGCATAGCACCCATTCTGCCCCTTCTGGCAAACATAAAGGGAAGGGGTGGACATCTAGGTGAATAGCCTCTTTAAACACAGCATCTAAAATCTAGGGAGGATTGTGAATCACAGCTCCTTAGCTGCCAAACCACTTGATAAAATAAGAAAGTTACTGTTATGTCTAAGATGGCATTGTTTTTATGGGGCATAAAAGAAAGTTAAGTAAGAAGTTTATGATATTCCTGCTTAATTTTGTTATCTCAAGACGCACAACAAGAGACATTACCCCCAGCAGCTTCTCGAGGCAAGATGATGTAATTCCTCTGGAAGATGCTGCTGAGCAGCAGAGAGGATTCCTTACCAAGAGTAAGGGCTTCTCGGAACTAAAGCAAAACTAGCTCCAACTCTCACACGCAAATCTAAAAGCCAGTATCATGGTCTAAGGACTCTCGAACTATATCTGACCTCTGACAAGCACTTGATCCAAAGTGTTAAACCACAGAGCTTTATCAAAAGGAAAAGGAAAATATAATAAACACTAGCTTGGGAACACTGGGCAATAAATCAAGAGTCAATGAGACTAGAGGGCCTAATGTGGAAAACAGGGTTACACAACTATATCGCATTACTCACATCTCCTGCGCTGTTTGAGGCAGCGTTCATCGAGCTACAGTCCCCTTAAGATTTACCTGGCCTTCTTGTTGGCCTGTAGCTGCGTACCTCCAAGGTCTCCTGCCAGTAATGGGACCTAGCCTCTCACCAGTGCCTGTGTGCAGATGGACCATGGCACAGTCCCTTCCCCACTCCTCCCCACAAGGCAGCCTCAGAAAAGTCCAAGTGGGTGTCAGATCCTAAAAGACATTCACACCAGAGGAGTTCGTATGCCAGCTAAAGTGACTGACAGGTCTGGTACCAGGCAGGGAGGTCCTCACCTCTCTGGTTTTAGGCTGCTGTTGAGTGGTTTCATTTGTTTGCTGCTCCTCCTGCCCATTCACTCTACTTGACATCCTCTGGCTACTGCCTGCTTCTGCCATTCCATTTGCTGCCCACCACCTGCAGCTTGTCAATCTTTATGGCGCGAAAGCATAAAGAAGATTATGGTATTTCTTTACGCAGCTATTCACTCTTTCATGTTATGGACCTGTCAAATCATTATCTCCTCTAATTTCCATAATATCTTAGTTACAGACACACATTTTACACTCCCTGGAGATCTTCTGCAACCAGCTGCTTTCAAGGGCTTCCAGTTGCCCACTACCTTGAGTTCAACAGGGAGCATGCTGAAGTTTGTTCATGATATTCCTTTACTCAATGCAGCCATTTGTGTGAAGGGCTTCTTGCCGGTTGGGCACTCTGACACAGCTTCTTGCGGTGGGATCTCTCTCCCCTGTTCATCAGGACTTTTTGGAGATTTTCAAACCCCTCTTTTCCTCATCCAACAGCAGATGTTAACAGCACACTCCCTGCTTTTCAAGGGCATCCAATCACTGACTTTACAATGATTAATTCTATGCAAATGAACCAACTGGATGTAAGAGAATTGTGTTTGTGAAGAAAAGAATTAAGACCAAGTGGCCTAAGAAGGGCTTATTTCTTTCCTCTTTTTACACACACTCTGAATGTTCGATCCTCAATATTTTGTCCAATTTTGCTGCATTGGCTGACTGTCACATTAACAATTTATAGCTCAGAAGAGGGAGTGCAGTTGTGAAGGATTACACTAAAGCTAACCATGTTCACCAATGACACCTTTAATGGTCAACATAGTATAAGTTATCTTTCTGTTATTCATGTTGCATTGTGAGAGACCATGGCACACTCAATGCTTCCTTGACATACTAAAGTCTTTGCTTTCACTGTGTTGGATCACAGCACTTTTTGTGACTGAAGATGTCTGTTAATTAAATATAAAAGTGTCCCCTTAATGCTGCCAGGCTTTACACCTGGCTAAGCCCGGGGGTTGTAGCTATAGGCAGCTTATTCTCCAGTGAGTCATCTCAGAGGGAAATTCAGATCATAAATGGTCTCCATGGTCCTCTGAATGTCCCTGTGTTTCTCCACTAAGTAGATAAGGTACAAAGAAATCTTGTTTACTTACTAAGGTCTAAGTCAGGAAGGATGAATTCAGGCCAAAACCAAGACAAATTCCCCATTGTTGCCCTGGACTCCCTATAAAGCGTGTTTGCATCACTACATCTGCTGCACCCATCCAAGCTGCAGCTACAAACTTTCCTGACCTTGTGAGCTACACACCAAAAACTTTACCAAAGTTTCATACCAATATATGTCACATACATGGACTAGTCACAGTTTCCACTTTTCCACTCCAAGATTTACCTGGGTTGGACCTGCAAGTGAGTCCTGGGAAAACCTGCTATCTCAGTTTCAGCAGTTCCTTTGACTCGCTTCCTCTCAGAGACAGAGATGTGGATTACACAAGTACAGCTCTTGGTCAGGAAATGCATCCCCAGCTTGTAAGTCGCACTGGAGGTCTTTGTGAGTTACATGTGGTCCAGAAGGCTGTGTGGCCTTGTGCTATTCTGCAAATGCAACAGCTGTGATTGACATAGAGAAATTAATTAAAACCACATTTATTATACTTTCTGTTCTTCTCCTTTCCCAACTGAGATGGAAGCATCATTGGCTGCAGCCCAACAGCAGTAAAACTGTTCAACTTCCAACCTCACCAAAAAGTACTGTCAAAATGGTATTAAGTAAATAGTGAATGCCTGAGCCTGTGAGAGGAAACAAAAAGTACTTCATAGATACATGAGTGACTTTATTGACAACTCTGGGATTTGCAATACCCAGAATTCAGGGTCTCAGGAGTGATAAATAAGCAGTCAGAGTGCACTGCTTGGGCCTGAAAGGATAAAGAACATGCCTGGGCTGGGGGAACTATTTCATGTCAATGAAATCAGAATCAGATGACCTGCATAAGCATCTGACTGTAATATCACTGGGAATCAGACACTGGAATCAGAAATGCGGCTGGACTTATAAAGAGAGGCAATAGTACAAGAGAGATTAAAAGAATTGGCCCTAGATATTTTTTTAAAGAGTAAATGAGTTGCACCATGTCCAAATGAACTGTCTAAACCCTATGCTAAACAGTGTCATCTACATGTAGTCCTTTACCACATGTCTTCCAGTTTTAATCCAGGATCTTCACCCCAGTGTTATGACCTTGATCTCTCACACTTTTGTGCACCTTCTCAGAATCCTAACCCTTTTTTTCCTTCTCTTACCACCCTGTACTCTACCTCCTCAACCCCATGTTCCTTATCCTCCCAGTTCTGTTGTGCCCCACAACTTTATCTGGAAGACCAGCCACATGGTAACTAGAGCGTGTCAGCTTTCTACTGCTCCAGGTACCACAGATCGGCTGATGGATGGTGCCGGATGGGCAGGGCCGCAAGGACCTTCACTAGGTAGATGAACAGCATGTTCCTCACTGGCCAGAGCAAGAGTGTATCAAAAATCTCCCTGGGTGTGTAGGAAAAAGAACAAAACCACAAGAAAACTGAAGACCACTAAACAGGCACTCTGATCCTCCTATGGTGAAAAATGTTTAAGGATGCGCTGAAATTTACAGTGAATTGCTCATGGATATTACACTGATGTAGGAAGATTCATGTTTGTCTGTGTTACAGAACAGAGTCCTTAGAGACAAGACCTTTTCTCCTTTCTTCCAGAATTTTACATCTTTAGCTAACACCACTAGGAAACAAGTGATCAAGAACAAATCCATTTTATTAGCCAGATGTGTGACTTTCATTCTTGGCAGCTGGCAGCTGAGAACTTGTAAATGTGCATTCACCTACTTCGTTTTTAAGCAACATCATTGCCAACTAGCAAATTTGCCCTGACACTCAGTAATTTCTTTTGTCCGTCTTCCCACATCTCTACCTCAACAATCATGGCAATTTGTTAATTGTTTTTGTTTTGTTGTTATTTTCTATTCTTTTAACCATCAGGAAGCTGCTTTCAGAAAACCATCTGCACTTATTCACTGCCAACACTCAGTACGATTTTAATAAGCCTTGTGTGGTTTTGACTTTAGCATTTTTTTCCCTGTGCATAAAAGCCTACTTCCTTAGCTGTCACATAGCTTGTCGCTTCAACAAAGTTTCCCAGTCGCCTTCTAAACAGGCCAAGTTTTACTCTCACTTTCTTAAGCAACAAGTTAAATCTGAGGATAACAGCAATGCTGATAATTATTGAAACCAATCACTGTCCATTGCTCTGACCATGAGTTTCCCTCCAACTAGAATCCTTCAGGAAAGACGCAGATACCTATAGCAATACTTACATTTTGAAAAATGACAGCAGTCATACTTCAGGGTACAATGGCAGCATGTGTGAATGACTTCAGGACCAAATAGGCTCATTTCACAAGGTGGCTTAATGAACTTCCATCTCTACAAAACTCACCTGGGGTTGGAAAGTAAAGCCCGATACTTTTCTTGCTCTCACAACCTTACTAGCAGTGATAATTCTTAGCAACAAGGGGATTTCTGCAGGACTAGTGACAGATGTTGGGAGGGATTGCTGAGTGTTCTCATTCCTCTCCTGAGTAGAGGCAATTGCAGTCTTCATTAATAATAGCAATACCAGAGAAGTAAAAATTAATTAATGCTCATCATTTGGGTGCTGTTCGACAGGGAAGACTGAGCTGCTCAAACAGCTCCTAGCCACTAGTTTTTCTAGGCTCTTCTGCTGGTGGTGTAGTTTACCCATATCTCTTGCACCAAGGTTGGTGTTTCTCTACCCCCTCAGTGAGCAGCTCACTCACCCTCCTGGCCAGAAGGTAATCCATGGAGAATAGATCTCTGCCCCCTTGGCAGACTGCAGTGCTTCCTCGCTGGCGAGTGAGATGATCCCAAGGGACTGAGAGGGACTGTGCCACAGGAGCTTGGAAGGAGATGGGAAAAGGAAAAGAATAAGAGATTGTAAGAAATACCAGGAAGACCACTTGGAGCAACTTGCTAGCCAATGCATCTCATTGCAGTCTTAGTGTTTCCTCCCAGCCTCCAAGTTTTTCTTTTGTATTATGCATAAATTGTAAACTGTTTTGGTCGGGAACTATTTATTGTTAAATATACTCAGAAGATAATATTTTTCAGTGAATAAGTCCTGGAGCTGGAGTCAGGAGACCTGATTGTTATTCTGAGTCTGGCCCTTCTGCCCCCACTTGCAAAATACTGGGCAAATCATTCAGTTTTATTGTGCTTCTGATTTCCCCCTGTCTATATTGTCTATTTAAATCTGAGCTTTCCCAGGCAGAGACTGGAACAATGAAACCTTGATCCTTGATCAACTTATGTACAAATACACAATACTTGTAAATAGTTCAAACAAAAAACCAACAACAAAAGGAGAGAACAAGCCCTGCATTTAACACTGAATTAATAATTGCAAGGGTACAGGAATGCAGAGAAAACCAAATTACTCTTCTGTGCCTGAGAAAGCTTTGCAACAGAAACAGGAACAAGGCTATAGTGAAAATTCTTAATCTCTAGAGCAAACATCAAGCAGGTGCTGTATTTCATATTTTCATACACACTTTTCAACCCAGAACCACACTTTAATCAGAAAGATTTTATAGTCCAGAGCTTCCTGCAAATCTCTGCTTAATGTAAATTTTAATACCTTTGGCATATTTTGGCTGCCAGCCTATTATTCACTTGATGCACCTCAAGCAAGTTTAAATTATGCTGTTAAAACAAAAACTATTTCAGATGTGGTAGACAGTAAAATGATTTTGTAACACAACATCGTAGAAACCTGCAGTTAGTGTCTATCATTGATTTCTCTGCATTCAGTTCTAAAATGTGTTCATTTTATAGGTAAAATTATGGCTGGATGGGTTTACTAAAGGGACTTCTGACCTTGCTAATCATGGACCTGGAGGATCAGGCTGTACTTACAGATTATTTTTACAGCAGATACAGGGTAAATTTGGAGAGGGAGGGGGGTAAATTATGCTTTCAAGCATAGAAGTCCATTTTACAGGGAAGTCATGTGAAAAAAGATGAACTAGCCCAACTGCTGGGGCACCAACTCCTACTGTAAGAAAGGAGAGTCAAAACTGAGACAGAGCAGAAGAAAGAATCCTCTTAAAATTATTTGCCATCAACAGATAATATGTATCCCCAGTCCAAAATTTTCTCTTTCTCTGCTTTATGCTCAGGCCCTGGTCTTTCTCACATAAATAACTGTCTTGGACATTGAATCTCCAACACAGAAAGTCAGAAAAAATATGCAGGGAGATGCAGATTTTAATGTGTGAGAATGTGAAACAAAGCATTGAATAATGAGGATTTTCTGGTGTCTTTCTAGCTTTGCCGTTAGGTTGCTGCAGTATGCACCTTATCATATATTTAATTTAAAAACAAGTTCAGTAAATCAGCTAGTAAGTAGCTAAAGGGAATGAGCTCCTGCATCTGCTCAGCAGTACAGATGGTAAGTGAAGAACCACAAGGCACACACTGCAGCGCGTCAGCTTTCTGCCGCTCCAGGTATCACAGATCAGCTGGTGGATGGCGCTGGATGGGCAGGGCAGGAAGGGCCTTCAGTGGGCAGGTGAACAGCCTGTACCTTGCTTGCCTGAGCAAGAAAGTGTACCAAAAGTCTCCCTGAGGGAGGAGGAACAAAAACCACACAAGAAAGCTGAAGGGCAGTTAATGGACACTTTAATCCTCCTACGGCGAAACATTTTTAAGGAAGCACTGAAATTTACAGGGTGTCTCTCATATTATATGGATGTGGGAAGATTCATGTTGGTCTGTCTTACAGAACAGAGTCCTTAGGGGTAAGATCTTTTTTTCCATTTTTTCAGATGATTTATATCCACTGTTAGAAACAGACTAATCCAGAACCAATTTATTTATTACCTAGATACATATATATCCATTCCAAACCAGGACAGCCATTTTGGCTCTAGGGATATGCTGGTCAGTTGGATACCACTCAGGTAACTGTGGCGTAGATTGCCCGAATCTGTGCATGTTGAGCTAAATAAACCTCTGCGTGGTTTGACGGGCTAATCTATTCCATCTTCAATTTGTAAAGGTCATACCTGAATCCCCATGTGGGATTAACACCACAGTCATGATTTCATGACACAGAAGAGTTCTGTAGCAACATGATTTAAGACAGTTCTGGCCCCACAGGCCTTGTCTCTTGCTCATAAACCACCTTGTTTTATGGGACCACATTATAACTGAACAGAAGTCAAGGCTAGCTTTAAAAAAATCCCTAGGAAAAAAAAAAAAGTGTTTGAACTCTTTTAGGTCTTAATTTAGCCAGCTTTCAAATTTGTGTTTAAGTTAGTCACCTCAAGGTCCTTTCATAGTCTATAGAATGAAACTGGCATTTCCAGGATGCATCTCATCTCATTGTAATGTAGATGTAATCTAAAATAAAGCAGACGAATCATGCCCTGAAAGTGTCTATTTCTCTCCAATGATTATAAAAGGAGCAGAGGCTGGCTAGCTCAGAAGGAGACGCCTACGCTCTGGTTGTCTAAAGTTAGGTGAGATAAATCTTGACATACATCTGTTGCTGTTCCTCATATGGATTTCTCCTCTTTGTTGCTCTTATGTGTGAGGTTTCAGTATAATATTGAAGTATTTCTAAATGTGTGTGTGAGGCATGCACATATACATGCAATTCCTCTTGATGTCCATCTGCAAAAGCAGTGGCTTGGGGTATAGGGACATTTTCTCTGGTGGCACAGTCAGTTTATGAAGTTTGTATCTATTCTGACCAATGATGACATTTGTCAGTCAAACTGTATTTTAATGTAGTTTTTTAATGCTGAAAATCTCTCTTCCAAGTTGGATGGTGAGTGAAATATTTTCGGTATGTCAGCAGGGCACTCCTGGTGTTGTCAGACACGGAGATCATTCTGCTGTAACTGTTGCCTGGCATTTCAAGCTGTGTCTAGATGACCAGCTGAGATGTACTCCTGTCTTTTCAAATCACGTTCCTTCAGCTGTCCAGAGCAGGGACTGGGTAAGGAGTTCCCTGCAGATCCCCCACCACACGAGAATGGCTGACAACATCATTGCCCCAACGTGGAGCAGGATTGTGGCTCAGACCTGAGGAGCTAAGAGTTCCCAAATCTATCATGATTCTCTTTACCAGGGAACTATAACACACGCTTTCTTCACACACTGAAAAATGCTGAGACTTTCCTCTTACCGCTTCCCAGAAAATGAGTGCTAGTGGCCTGCTTCTATGCCTCAGACATTGTTAGTGTTAGTTCATACAAGCAGAGCTTCCTCGCTTCTTCATATCTCTTTGTAAGCATTAGTGTGGTAGGCACACCCTACTTTACAGGAAATCCGGAATAGGTTCACTATGAATTAGAAATGGGGAAGAGGAAGAAAGAGGTTTGAAACCACAGAAACCAATAGCTTTTATTAGAATCTGAAATGTGGTAACGCGTCTCAGCTTTGTACTTAAAAAAATGCACCATCACTACCAGGATTTCAGCTTCCTTATACTTTACGCCGTTTATCTTCTAATATTAGCAGGCTTCCAAAATCTCCTGCTGTTACTTGAATATCTGAGGCTGTGCTACACTGTAATGCACTGACTCTGTTCTCCCTCTCTCCTCAATTTCACATCCTGGCTCTGTCCCCAGACTGATCAAGAGCTAAGCCTACAGCTCTCAGCCTCTTTGAGTTGCATTGCTGTGACTGTTGTTCATGGCTTGTTAGCTGGCCTCAGCAGCGAAACAAGGAAGTCCTAACAGGTTTTCATACCTCTTCTCCACAACACTGGAATGTTTCCCTGTATTTCTTCATTAGGTTCATTCCTGTGATCAATGCCCAACTTCCTATTAATACCCATCAGTTTCTCTTACAAAGCTTTGGTGGTGACTCACACACACCTTGAAAAGGAGAGTTCTTTCTTTGTAGAGTATCCTACAGATCAATATTCATTTATTTTTCTTTCCAGACAAGTATTTTTTGTACAAGTAACAAAGTATTTCCACAGTATCAACACAACAAATTTTCATTCCTAGTCCATAGCAGCTTACTCCATAGAGGTAACACTTCTTCAAGTCATCAGAAATCTTTTTACAAATGCTAATGTTGATCAAATTGTTTCTTTTTTGTTTGTTTGTTTGCTCTTACATTTTCTAACTTTACTCACTTTCAATATCCTGATCAACTGCATGTTTTTCTGTTTGGTGTTAGCATTTTTAGATAATAACACGTATTCTTTTGTGTATTTTTCTGATTATTTCTCTTCTTCCTGCACTGCTGCTTACTGTAAACAGGACATGAGTTTATTAACAGAAATGATAACTTAATAAGGTAACACACATTTCCCACTGTTGTGACAGACACCATTATGCCCACCACTTGGCTATTCTGAGTAAACAGCTTGAAGTTGTCATTCAGTGTTTACTAAAGCATTTGTAAAAGCCAAGAAAACCTGAACAGAACTGTTATTTTCCAGGCTAGCAAAGAGGTGAATAGCTGGGAGCAGCAGCTATCCTCCTGGCTAGCATATTATTTTGGGCAACTTGCCCATTAAGAGGCCCTTTCTGACCCATGACCAGTCCTTCAAGGTTCTGAATTGTCTCTGGGTAAAGAATGAATTGAAGAATTTATTATAAAAATCAAAAATAACACAGTTACATGTCTTCTAGGGAACTTCCTTTCTGTTTACAAAAGCTAAACGTATCTTGAAGCATCACTTTTTGCTAAACGGATGTTTTTATCTTATGTGCTTACCTATGTATATACTTAAATCATACGTAACCTATCCTTTACATGTTATATCAAGCTCTTTGCCCTCTGGAGCAAGGAAAGCAAAAAGTGATGTTCCAGAAGACATTACGAGACATGTCTTTGTAACATCTGACCTTTGCTACAACCTCACTTTGCTAAGCTAGGACATCAGCTGATACCCATCTTCACTCCTATCATACCAGCAGCTGATGTGGTCGCGTCTTCAAGACTGCACTGTAGATGAAATCTGACTTTGTACATATAGCCATGGTTGGAGACATGACACTGTAAAAGTGTTAATTGCCTGGTTCCTTAATGGTTTGGGGAAGGTAGACTGTCTCTTCTAGTCTAAAATGACCTTGCCAGAAGTTACCCATTTTCAAAGCTTTTAGTCCTCACATCTTTTTCAGGCTGTTACCTTATACCTTTTCCCTAGCTAACATCTTCCCTTATAGACGCCAGAAAAGCAAAATAAGACTGTATTTCTTGTTTGAATATATATCATAGATATACGCATATGCACGCGCGCGTGCATGCGCACAAAGCTATATAAATCAGAATGGCTAAATTGAAAACATTCCTCTATGTTTATTGATGCTAAAATTAAATGCCTTGCAGATCAAATGCAGAGGCATTTCTGACGTTTTTTGTCTCCTTGCAGAGGGAAATAATGTTTAATTGTTAACCTTGAAATGTTTTAAGTTGTACTAGATATTGATTTATGGTTCTTAGAGAGCAGATAATCAGTGTAACAGAACTACATGCAAAAATATTCTGCTTTGGTGCCATAAAGTATTAGACCTGACTTCCTCCACTAGGTCATAAACCAGAATGAGTTATATGACTGTTAGTATCATCCTCCTATTTACAGAAAGAAAACAGAAAAATATAGCAGAGGCAGCAGTCAAGTAATAGGGCTGCACAGCTTACTTTATCAGTTTAGAAAAACCTTCATGCTCTGGATCTGATCCCTTGTTGCAGCACTTGAACATTTTGCTTTAGTTTTGTTTTGTTTGGCTTTTTTTTTTTTTCCAAATTTGTTGTAGTGCATTGGTACATATTTTGTGGTGATGAATATAATAAATATCCTATGGAGCCTTCCAAATGGGACACAAGAGTCTATGTTTGCAGAGGAGTTTATACAATTACCCAAGTGACACATGAGAGTCTATCAACCTTACACAGGTCTAGAGGAGCACATGGTCCTGCTTCATAAAGAAACTATGCACAGATATCAGGACACAGCCCAGACACCCAAGTTCAAGCTTCTGAATTTAAATAGTCTTCCAAGGCCAGGAGAAGGGGAGACAGTTAACTTCTGGCTTCATAAAGAAGGATGAGGATTTGAAACAGAAGAACAGAGCTGTGTGAAAGAGGGTGTTATTTGTTTATTGTTCTTTTGAAATTAAAAGTAGCTTAAGTGGTGCTTATATTGGAGTTGTTGCGGTGCTTGATTCTGGCAGAAAGCAAGACCAGCTTATGAAAAGTTCCCTGAACCTGAAGAGATTGGTGAGTGAATGCACTGATTTGGGTGGATGCTTCCTAGAAAGCACCACTGGAAAGGCTGAAGAGTACTGGTATGCTGAAGGGTACACAATCTACTTGCAAATCTCATTTCCAATGCTTTCTTTCATTCCTAACATATCCAGGGCTAACTGTTGCTGTAAGTTTAGTTACTGTAATAAACACAAATTTAAAAGGTGTTCTCTTTTTTTTTAAGTTTTGCCTGTTATGCTCTGCATTTGGTAGATTTTTATTTTGCTTCCTGCCGCAAGTGTTAACCTGAACATGCACTGCTCCAGGGAAAAATACAGTGCTTTCTTCATCCCACACAGCTGTGAAGATGTGGCAACTAGGAGTCCAGCAGGAGAAAACATGACCTAGTATTTAAAGCACTAGGCTAGCTCTAAATACTTACCCTAATCTAACCTCCCTGTAGGCCCAAGGAGAAGTTACTTGGCTTCTCCATAGTTCACTTTCCCTTCTGTAAAATAAGAGTAACAGTGAGTCCCCGTCACTCAGGAGGATTAGGGAAATCGTATCACAGGTTAAAGAATAGTTAGGTATGGTGGTTGGAACCACCAACTTTC
This sequence comes from Rhinoptilus africanus, assembly GCA_013400135.1. NCBI lineage: Eukaryota > Metazoa > Chordata > Aves > Charadriiformes > Glareolidae > Rhinoptilus > Rhinoptilus africanus. Next base: position 300,625 of record VXBO01008333.1, read on the forward strand.
TTAGGTAGATGTAAGGCAACGGGGCAGTAGTTTCCATCACAGGAGCCCAGATAAGCTTTAAAGGGAGGAGTATAAGGATAGCTATTGTATTATTCACTGCCAAATCTTTTACTGCCTTTTGTTTGTAACATCTTCACTGTTTGCAGACATCTCTACTAATTGCCAAAGACCAGATCTTGCATTACTGAAGTTTTGCCATGAATTAGAGTTGAATCAGCATTTGCGTGTGTATATCATTATCATATTTAGATGTTTATGCACACAGCAAGAAAAGCAACATTTCATCTGAAAGAATCTGATTCAACATCTACAGACAGCTTTCTACAGAGCCTTGCAAAGTAGGTCAGCAAATGAAATCACCAAAAACACATGCTTTTTCTATATGGAGCAGACAAAAATAACCTCGCTTAATGTATTTACACTTTTATTTCCCTTTTATGAAATCAGTTATTGACAATCTAATTTTATTTCTTGCTGATTCCTTTTTAACCATTTAAGTCTACTAAAGAAAAATTGTACAGAGGCGGAAGATGCTTCTCGACAAAATAGTAGACTTGGTTCTCTGTACCCTTAAAAACACAAGGGGTTTTGGTGATTTTATTTATTTATTTATTTATTGTAGAAATTACCAGCATGTTACGGAGTGGAAAAATTTTGCTATAAACACAAAAACTAGAAAATCTTGCAAAATCACCAAGTTCAGAGTTCTGATTTTGTTGCCTTTCTTGGCATCTGTGGAGGTTTTGCTTGGGTGGAAAGCTCAGAGCTGAGGTAGGAAGAGACAGCTATGGAAGACAGAGGTCTTCGCAGTAAAATTCAAGCCTGGTAAGCAAAGGTTATGCCATATTTTACATCTTTTTTGCCATTCACCACTTGCAGTTGCAACTTCAAATACATGTAGGAACGGGTCAGCTTAAGAGAAGCTCTGGTTCCTGTGAAAAGTTCATAGCATTAGAGTTTAAGTTGAGCATTTCATAAGCTGAATATTTGTAGGAAATAATCTTCTTCTTCAGTTCAAACTGTTAATTCTCCCTCAGGAGAATAGAATTCTTCAATTTTTTTCTTTTCCTATAGCAGATATTCACCAGATTATCAAAGTATAAGGTATAATACACTAGAAAATTCCATGAAATAGTTTATTCTTCTTTTTTTAGCTTTGTTGGGAAAGTAACATTTCTAAAAAAAAAAATATTTTGGGGTGGTTTGGGGCCAGAACCAAGCAAAAATCTTACCTCTGGAAAATAATTGTTAAGATTTTTAAAGACTGTTATGTTTAGATGAGCTTGTTCAAACGCAGTATGCAGCTCACCTTGCTTGCACATCTCTGCCTTCTTTTTCGACGTTTCCTCAGTTCCCTGAATTACTACCTCTTCTTACTCTTAAAGTCTCATCCACTGTAATTTTGTACCTTTTTATTTGCCATTTGTTCTTTCCAAAAAGTTATTCACTTAGGACTTTCATCCACTGGAAATACAATTTGTTTGCTCGGGAAGTAAGCAGATGTACAATGGAAGGGACCAAGAAGTTTTGTTTAAGGTATTCTGTGAATGTCAGAAGATTATGTAGAGCAACAAATAGCTTTTGTGAGTGATTTAATGCCAAAGCATAACATTTTATGTGTCTTCAATGTAGTTCTTCTTTTGTGCTAAAAAATAGAAGAGATAAATAAGAGTACAGAAACACAGACAGAAATAAATAAGAAGAAGCTGTAATTGTTAATTTCTTTGGTCTTCTATGTGTTGGGTTTTTTCAGTGTGAGCAGAGGAGCAATAAAAATAAGACTGCATAAACTAGCAGAAGCATGATGTCAGATTGGAGACCTGCAGGGAACATCTGTAATGATACACAGTTCAGGCAAAGGCTGGGCATATCAGTCAGTAACAGACAAAAGTGGGAACCAGGAAAGAAATGGGGAAAAACGCATACCATCCACTGGCTGTAACTGGGAAAGGAAGGCCAGCGTAGGATGAATAAGCAGCAAGGAAAGAAGAATGGACTGGGGGAAGGCGAGAACCAAAGAGCCTGAAGAAGTGAGCAGATAATTATGCTAACCAGAGAAAGGCAGCAAGTTTCCAGCTGGTTCAAGGCATCCACCCACATGCCTCTCCAGATTTCCTGCCTGGCTGCTGTAGTCTTGTTTCCATAGCTTTTGCTTACAAAGCCTCCTTCCCGCTACTACTGGTGGTCAACATGTAGAGTTCTTTGCCAAAGGATGCACCATCTAGGAAAATTTCTCACTCTGGAATTGAAGAGAAGATCACCTGTGACTTGGGTATGATGATCCACAGTTTGTACTGAGTGCTGCCTGGAATATGGTGGCTGCATGTACTTGGCGTACCACACAGTCTAGATAACACAAACAATAAGCAACCAGTTAAGTACATCAAGCACTGTATGCTCAACAAGGAGATTCATAGCAGTACAAGTAGTCTATTGTCTTTTTTCTTTCCATAATAAGCAGCAGTCTTTCTCTGAGGGTCGGATTGGCACTGTATGTTTCATCTGGAAAGTAATAACAATGATGACAATTTCCATGACAATTCTCACTGCAGTGTTTTGCTTAAGCATTACTCCAGTTTGAGGTTAGTCTTCCCAGGAGCATGTAGGCAAAGTCTTGATAAAGGTCTGGAATTCTTTGAGATCTTGAGTGGAAAAAGAGACTCTGTGGGTTTTTCAGATCTGATCCATTTCCTTCAACTGAATGTCTAGTAGATTTGCTTTTGATTCCACTGCTCTGTAATCACAAACTCATTTATTGCAAGGAAATCCAAAGGGCAAGGGTGTTATTCTTATTATTCTGTATTAGTCAAAAAGAAGTCACAATACAAAAGGTGGTGTGGTTCAGTGCATGATACAGTCTCTTTTACCTTTTTTTGTGTGATTTGTGAGTACCTGAATGTTTCTTGCTGTTAGTTCCTCATTTTTTCCTCCAGTGGGGTTGTGCAGTACATGCTAGGACATGCTGCTCTCTTCCAGGTTATTCATGTGTTATTTATTGCATGAATTTGAAGAGGTTCTTAGTAGTTTATGTGAAGTAAAGTAGTCTCAAGCCATTTACTCTTGACAGGTGTCCACATTAAGAAAAAACCTCCACATATTTGGCAGCTGGAGGTCAGTCATAAAAGCTTCATGAGAGAATGAATTTGAACTCCTTTTAGGTCAGGATCTGTGTACTTTGGTACATCAAAATACTGTAGTTTTCTGCTATTCTTGCTCAGAGGTAATAAAGGACTTCATTTTTGGAACAACCAGACCTGTAGCTTTCATAAGCACTAACACCTTGAGATCAACATACCCTTACAAGGCTTTTATTAACTGGGACATAGAATACATTGAAATGATTAAAATATCCAGCCAATTACTGCTGAGGAAAAGATATCTAATAAGAACAGATTTGTAAAGTGATTTAGAGAAATTAGGTTGCAGAAGTCCATGCATTCTTGATGCTATAATGTTTTAACATGATTGTGAACAATGTTAGGAACAATAAGGGAGGTTAAATCACCGTCAGCCTGCATGGCGCTGAGCACGGTTTGCCTTGAACTGCAGTGGTTGTTGGCTTTCTTCAGCACAGTTCTGCAATGCTTCCATCCCTGACACATCGCTAACCACTATACAACAGAGAAGTAAAAATAGCAGAAACGGCTTCTGAATTACCCTTAACTTGAACAAACGATGCCTTCTGAATTTTTACCAGCCTTTGTTTGTGAGGAAGCTTTGTATGCTAATGCTTTCTTTAATACTGTTTTCAAGACAGCACAAGGAACAGAAAGTCAATGTTCTTGCATTCGCTATTAGACCTAAATTTTACCTGAAAAGCTGTCAAAACAAACTCTCAGCCTAATCCATTTTCCTTTTGAGTTATTGTCTGAACTCAGTTTTTGCATAGTCCTGACTTTCATTTCCTCCAACTTCAGTTTCAGCCCATCACATGAGTAACGAAGAAGAGAGCGAAATAACATGCCCAGAGTTTTTAAGCTCTTTTATCTCTATTGTAGTTTATTTTGTCTCCAGGACAAATATTATTAATATCTCAAGTCCAGTCTATCCAGGATAGGGTGGGGTTTTTTCCAAATTCTGAAAAAAAATGGGAGTGAGAAGATGCAATTGGGCATTAAAAAGAACAGTCGATCTCCATCTTCTCTACCCAGATGGAAGCATCCTACAGACCAGATTTGGTCTGTAGATCATCAGCTAGAGCACAGTAAATTAGAAGTATCTTTCCCCTGAGTACTAAAAAAAGAACTAGATAAACATTTGTAAATTATATTATAAATAATCTCTTCATGACTTTTTCCCATTTTAAGTTAAAATGGGCTTTTATTGGAAATTTATCAGTTTTGATCTCATAGAAAATCTGTGAGATAATGAAAAGAATAAAACTGCATTTAATGACAGAATGGGATTCAGAGTACATTTAAGTTCTGTCTCAGTATCTGCAACCTTCCAAAAGAGAGGTTAGAGTGGGAGAGATACTACGTTGCGCGGCTGGTGGATTGAGATTTTATGAGTGAGGTTAACAAAGCATGGGAATGCTGTACAACACAGGATTTGCCTGGGAAACAAAACAAAAAAAAAAGAACACTGGCAGAATATGGATAATTTTTCCAAAACTACGTGGCGATGGAAGGCATAGAACTGTTATAGTTGCATTCAGTACCTCTGCTTAAGGACATAATGAAATTGCAAAGTGGTCTAGACATGGTTGGATTTGAAACCTTGCAGCACTGAAAGTGCCCCTGCCATCCAATTCCTATAAAGGAGCATTTGATTTACTGGGAATAATACAGTGCTGAGAACCCTATGATTCATAAATGAACGCAGGATGATCAGAAACACAAAACTTCCTTAAACCTCCTGTCCCAGAGGGCCTCTGAAGTAATAGAAAAAGGTGTTTCCTGCCTCTCCACATGTCCCTCTGGCAGCGCTGGGTTGCAGTGGGAAAGCCAGCCTGGGAAGATGAACCTGAATTGTGCACATGTGGTTTAAGAGTGCCTACTTCACAAACACCTCTCCTGAGTGGTATGAAGCTGCTTTTAGCAAAAGCACAGGATTGGGACCAGGTAGTCCAAAGTCCACTACATTTTTCTTTGCTTGAGACAAATACCCTAGAGGTAAGGGTAACCCTCAAAACAGTTTCCCTCTTACTGGTTCTGGCCTGGGGAGAACTATTCATGCAACTTACTTTAATCACCAGACTCAGGATAAATAAGTCCGGAGGCCATTCTCCACATGTAGTCAGTGGACAGAGACAGGCTGCTCTAAGGGGTGATGTGGGTAGTCCCGCATGACTTCAGGTACTTAAGTGAATCATCCTGATCAATGGAGAATTAGGTATCTAATCTCCAGAAGGCAACTTGGATGGCAGGGGACAAAAGCTTTTGCTTGGGAGTGTTTTTCTGTCTTTCTCCCCTCCTCCCTTTCCCTCTCTCTCTCTCCCCCCGTTGTTTTGATTACTGAAGGGAAATAGGACAGCTCTGCTTTCAGATTTACCCAGCTTGGTTAAGGGCCTAAGTCAGATGAGATAAAATCAGGTCTAGGCCCCTAACTTGGAGGTCTAAATAAATGTGCTGAAAGTAAACACTGTAAATACCTGCCATACTAGCATGTGATAAACATGAGTTCCGCATGTAGTAAGGAAATATCATTCTGTTATTGTCTTTGGCCATCTGCACAAACAAGTCTTCATAAATATTCTCAATTAATGTATTTATCGCCTAGCTAAATTAGCAGCACTTTTTATGATTGGAATATTTCAACCAGCAGCTGAGCTCTTTGTACTGTGTGTTCCTTTGTAACAGATAGCCCATCGCCATGTTAGTGCGTTAAGCACATCGGAGGCTTAGTTGTGCTGTAAATATAAACAGAATTAATACCAGCAACACAGATCTTGAAAAACTTTGAAAGCAGACAGGGTGGTTAGCCATTGTCACGCAGCCCAAGAAGATGGTGGGATATGAGGCAATGTAAATTAGCGTTCAACTGTGTGGAGCCTAGTCTTCCCTTAGCCAATACCTGAGTGAGCTACTGTGGTCACCACTTGGACAGTACACGTGGACAGTATAGTTTCTTTAAATAATAGAGTCAGGTGTCTGATTCTGGGTGGTCAAATTTAAAGTTTAGAAGCACAACGCCACCTAATTACCTGTGAAGCCAGGTTGGAGCCAGTGACAGGCCTTCAGAGCTCTACCACAAAAACCAAGACCAGCATCCAACCTTACGTAATATCCCATAATAAATAAATAAATGAATAAATGCAGAAGTACTAGGTTGGAAGCAATGCAAAGAAGAGTGACAGTGTGCCAAGATGAGTGATAAATTCATAACATATTTTGTCCTTAATGAAAACATAGCTACTTTGTGAAATATTTGGAAAAAATGAAGCAATACAAGGGGGAAAGTTTATATGTCTAGTTTTTTTGTGTGTGAAAGTATGTGTGGTATGTTCTCAGGGTGACTGCAAGAATTTAAGTGCATTTTTAGCCATGTGGCTCCAACATCGCAAGTTGTTCTGCTTCACTAAAGTTATAAATCTGCTCCATCTAGTCAGGAATGTTTTTCACTCACTTACATAGAGTCCACGGCTAGAATTTTTGCTTTTCTCTAGGTCATTCAAAAAAATACCACCACTGTGGAGGTATCATCAGAAAAAGCTTCTGTGCCGTTCCGGACTGCAGCACAGTGTGTGACAGAGAGCTGCTGCCTGTCTCCTGAGAGATTCCTGACTGAGAACGGCATCGGTGAGGATTCGATCTTTGAAGAAGAAACAACCTTCTCACTTGTTAAGGTTTGCAATGAAAACCAATACTTTGGATAAACACTTGATTTTTGTCACAAAACCTTAATTATGCTGAGTAGAGTTTCAAGTTTTACTGAGTTCCAGAGCTTTTTTGAAGCATATCCAGAAGCTGAGCCTGAGAGATTACTGGGTTTGCCTCTACACGCTCTGCACTCTGTATTATCCCGTTAGTTACTCATCTCTGCATATCATGATGGCACTTCATCCATGCAGTATTGCCACTTTCACGTGTCATGACACTTACAGAAAAATTAGCCCTAGCATATCCCTTGCAGCAGACCAGTAATTGAGGTCAACTCTGAGCAAATCAATCTTTTGTCACTTCTGCCCTGCCTCACTACAAGTATATACAAGTACATTGATTCATCCTGTGCGTTGCTAAAGCTCTCTCCCTCTCTTTCATAAGCCAAAACTAATGGACAAATTAACAGACAACAAATTTGGGAAGTTTCAAAAATCAAGTGAAGCAGACTGGTGTGAAAATTATGGGGAAAATTTCACCATGAAAACAAACCCTCGCTTCCACATGGCTATTTCACAACTAAAACATTGCTTTGGATTGCTGTATCACAGTTAGCTCCCTTATGGTATTTTATTCTTCCTAGTGATTTCCACACAGATCTGATGGGCAATGCAAAGGTTCTAAGCAAGGATATTGCCTACACAGAGAAGTTCACAGCCACCATAGAATAACCCGCCATGGGAAAATACTCTGTTGAAATAAAAAAAGAATGGAAATCCTATTTTGCAAACAAAATAATTGCTAAAATTATAAATAATTCCACAGGGTGGAGTTACTCCAGACAGACGCTCACACAATTGTCCTTGCCATGGGAATTAATTTCCCTTGCACAGGCAAGGCCATTCTGGAGTCACAGATGAGAACCCAGAGAGCATGGAACAACTGAAGCTATGAGTCCAAGATACTCACACCAACCCCACCATCATTCCTAAGGTAATACAGGGTAAAAATTAAGAGAGCAAGTGGTGGTAAGGACCCACACTATTGTTCCTTTTTGGTGAAAAATCGAGGGGAAGGAGAGCTTAAATAATTCACAGTATAGCTACTAAAAGTATGCCACAGCAACACGGATTTTATGACTCCCATCTTGCACTTTCACCATCCAAACAAGCTTCTTTGTTTAAAAACTTCAAAAACATGTTACTTCAAGTATGTTTATGGGTAGGCAAGCTTCTATTTCACTCTGGTCAAATTCCAAACTGGATAATTACAGCCTGTCTGCTGAAAACTCCCACCATAATTTCATTTGTCTCTACTGTTCTAAACTGCTGTGCAGAATAGCTGCACGCTAAAGAGCTTCCCTGTAAAAATGGGCAAAGCAATTACACATGCTAGCAAAAAGGCTCCCTGATCTGTTTTAAAGTTTGGAAAGCACTTCAGATTTTACCTGGGTGGAAGAGGGGTCACCATTAAAAGACATGATGTATGCTTAAGCATGTGGGTATTGAACTAGCTTATAATGCATGGTCTACATGAAAGCACAATTTTAGAAAAAAACACCACAATAAATCATTTGTATTTGAATAGGGGGGAAAAAATCAGCAAAACACATGTTTTTCATTATTTTCTCATTGTTTTCTCTACAAAGATTTGTGGACTATGGTCTCTCAGAAAAGCGACTGTTCCACCCATACCCCCCCCTTATACTGGCTGTGAATTTCATACTCCTCACATCCTTTCCCAAGAAATTGTCTGCACTAACCTTTGTTGATAGGTGTCACAATATTTCACAGTAAAAAGCCACAGCATCTGTTGTAAATAGCAATAAGACTGTTTTGCAGATATTCTTCTTTTTATACGAGACTGGGAATTCTATCAAATGAAGCAGCCTGAAGTTCACTGCTTCTGTATGGCTTATCAAGCCGAACAAGTGAACTGGATATAAATATCCCCACTGCATTTATCAAGACATGAAATTGAGCAATAAAGTAAATTTTGGTGATGAGAAGGTACATTGTTGATGGCCTTCTGATATAGTACCAGCTGCAGGAAAAGGGCTTCTCAATTATTCAGCACCGTTCATCCTCGGGAACCAAACCGGGAAATCTCACCCTCGGATTTTACTCTTGGTTACCTGCTCCCTCGACAATATCGATGCACTCTGTCCACACAATGCAGTCGTTTTCTTCCAGCTGATGAACTCTGGGTATATCTATGTCAAACAGCAAACTATTTTGATTGCAACACAGGCCTTTGAACTAAAGCTCCAGAGGAATGTTGGCACAGGGCTAACAATACCGAGCAATTAGCTTAAGTGCTTTCCCACTGAAATGTAATCACCCTCCGAAATAAACCAGCTCCTACTCAAGACAGCAGAGAGAAGGTGATTTTGGCCAGAAGTCACCTGGCAGGGGGTCTATGAACTCCTCACTGGGGAAGACTAAATAGGTGCCACATTTGCCCTCTGGCAAATAGGTGAGAAATAGCTCTCTCTGCATCAGGGATTCTCCTGGCTTGTTGGTAGGGATGTGGAATCTCTCATGGTTTCCCTTCTGAGTAAAAAGAGGAGGCCCAGAAATATCATGCAAAACTTGTTCACTCATGCATTCTACAAGTCTCCAGGGCCTGTGGTACGTCGGTGTTTGAGGGGGGAGCTGGGACTCCCAGGAGCACTGCAGCTCTCAGAGTGGCTCCTAGAGGAGCTTGAGACTGGAAATCAGATATAGGCCCGCACAGAAAGGAGAGGCTGAAAGCACATTGGGCATCCGTGTCTAGATAACATGCTAGTGAGCTGTCAACCAGGGGATCCTTCGCTGCATTGTGCTACGCTCCTTCCTTTCTCATGCACTCAAAACACTCTGCTAACCCAAGGCTACACTAGACACCGTCAAGGACAGAACGTTATTACATCCTACTAGATGTTGGAAATGTACTGATACCTTCCTATATAGTCAAAGTCTTTGGTGAGAAAAAGCTGTTGTAAGGGTTTTAGTGACACAAGCTGACAGGTAAAAAGTAGGATTTCATGTTACGCTTCTTGGCAGTGGTGCTTATGTCAGAAAATTCCACTTACAAGGATCTCTCTCTCTATGCTGCCCAAAGATGAGGGAGGTTGGGCCATGCAAGACAAGTAAATAGCAAAATTTCCCAAATAACAACAGTGATAAAAACCTTTTAGTTTTGACCTGGGATAATTTCCCTGGTGATACATCCAAGAGCACCATATTAGGTGAAGAGACGAGCAGGGTGAAAGGATGTCAGCTGCCATGCTTTACAGAAAATGGCAGTCAGTACCATGCCCGAAGCAGATCTGCACAAAGGCCAACAGAGCTTCTGACAACCGGTCCTAACAAATTAGAGATGGGGTATGATAAACTGGACCTAAGAGAGCAATGCACAGATCCTGGCATTAGGCAAGAGCCAAATGCCTAAAAACATCTTCTGGGTTAACTCTGTAGAAGCTCAATTGGAGCCTACATCCTGCATGATACTGCCTCTCTGCCTTCTGTGAAGAGGCACGTCCAGGTGATTCAGACGTTCATCACATCCCGGGCATGCCTATCTCCAGTCTATTCCCTTACACTGAAACAAGATTAAGTAATTTGAACATTCATGGCAGATGCTTATTTAATTCCTTAATTCCTTAACAACAGCAATTCTACAGTCTCCCTGTAACCTGCTCTGGTCTTCACTACCCTAACAACAAACAAGACAGCAAATGGCGAAAACAGTTCTTGATGAGTCTTTCTGATGCAAATGAAATGCACTAGAGCTTGCCCTGTGCTCAGCAAAAATGAAAAAAAGAGAAAAGATTACTTTTTTTTTTTAGAATGATCTCCTGGTATCAATATATCGTTAGACTCTTACCATATCCTCACAGTCTGCTTGCTTCAGCACTAGAGCTTCAGCCTAGACCATTTTTTCTAAACCCCTTACCATTCTTGTAGTTCATCTCTGAACTTTCTTCAGTTATCCTCATTTAAAATGTATGACCCAAGCTGCACACGTTCCCTTAGATGAGGCTTTCCAGTGGCCAAGAATAAAACACAACAGTGTTAATATCTGCTTCTAATTACCTCCTTGTCAATTCCGCTGCCTCTTGCTGTCATGTGTTTGTCAACTAACTTTTGCTCCCCACACATAGCACTTTGTCACGTTGTCCTTCTCTTCATTGAACCTCCTTTTACTGTTTTGAACCATTTCTCCTGTTCACCAGTCCTCTTGAATTTTGATCTTGTCTTCCATAGGGTATGTAATCCTTTCTATCATGTTTACATCTATATAGATTTCCTCTGTACCTCATCATTCACTGCTGATGAAAGTAGTGGAGGTCTAGAACCACTCTTGCCTCCCAGTTTGAGAAGAAACCATTGGTAACTTCTCTGAGTGAAGCTTTTCAACCTTGTGTGTAAATCCATCTTAATCCTATTTCCCTGGATTGCCAGTCACAAAATCCTGTATCAAAACTTATGCTAAAATCAAGATATGTACTATTTCTAATGCTTCCTCTTATCCTCTAAGCTGGTTAGACTGTCAAGAAAGGAAGTTTGATTGGTTTGACACTATGTGAGTGTTGATAAATGCATGTTGGCTCTTTCTTACAAATCTAGGGTCATGAAATTATTAATAATTTGCTTAGATATCTTTCTTTTACCTTGATAAATACATATTTTTTATTCCATTCATTCCTTCTTCACTGTCTCTAGCTTTCCTTTTTTTAGTAGTCAATAATTTGTGGCCACAGCTAGGTTTTTTTCAGCAGTGGAGACAAACAAAAGCACTGAATGTTTCAGTCTTCCTCCTCTTTTGTGCATTAGTTGCTTGCTTCCCCATAAATAATGGAACTGCATCTTCTCTAATCATTCTCTAACTTCTCACATAGGGCTATTGATTAATAAAGCTGTGTCTGCATAACAACCTTTTCATGACAATAAATGTTCTGTATTTCTCGGCATTCTATAAAACTTTAAATTGCTCTAAGCAGAATTTTTCAGCCATTGTGTATTCACCTTGTAGTTCAGATGAACTTACCATATTTCTCGAGTTTGCTTATAAGAATGTCATGTGAGGCTCTATGAAAAGCTAACATAAAATCAAGACAGTGTACAGCTTCAACTGCTCCTTCTTTAGAGGAATTTTTTCCGTCCTTGGCCACAACAAAAAGCTACAATGATCTGTTGCAGGTGTACATCTGCAATTAAGTGCCCAAAAAGGAGACAGTGCTTTTAAAGTGATCCCAACCAGGCCTACAAGGACCCCTGAATGACAGTGCCCGCCCATAGCTTCCACCTCTTCTCCAAAGTGCAGTACAAGTGCTCACAACCATTGCATTCCTCTTTGTTTATGCAAATATAATTCTGGTTTTTAAGTTGGGTGTCATTAGCGGTAAGCAACTCCCATCAGATTAAACAGAGATTGTTAAAGAGAGATGCAACAGAGCTAGGCTGAGTGTGCTGCAACCTTGGTCCTTGTGACTCTGCCAATAAACCTGCCCGCCAGCAACCCTGCTGTGCAGAACTGGGATCGTGGAGTATTGGGCTGTCCATCAGGATATGTCCTATCTGGCTCTTGTGCAGCGTCCAAACACATGAGGTCTCAGGCACGAACGCATCTATTCATGTGGGTCTTCAGCCCCTTCCGCTGTAGTGTTTTCCACAGTGACTCTGGATTAAGGCAGCAGCTGGAGAACTGAAGCACGAAGGAAAAATGCAGCACGTCCCCAGCCACACTGGCTGAGGCCAAGTGGGAAGGCACTGCAGTCTGCCCTTGTGGCGCAGGCAGCCAGAGTTTCCCCAGCTGGCCCCGACAATTTCAGTGCTTGCTTCCTTCCATTATTCATGTCCAGTGGTTAAGTTTGAAAAGTCACTGACACTGAGACCAGTGCCTTAACTCCGTCAGGTCAGCGTTCATGGATTTCCTCCACAGCCTAAATACCAAGTTCTTTCTGTTGTATGAACCTTAGAACTAAACACATTTGAAACTGCCAACATCTGGTTTTATTTCCCATTCCTCCTGATTTCTCTGCTCTTCTTAATCTTTTTGCTTTATTATTTTGCTTCACTATTTTCCCAGTCTATTTGGGTCCCTGCAATTGAATAATTATCCTGTCTTCATCCTCCAGGTTGTCTTCAAAATCCCTCTCAATCTTACCTCGCCAAACAACCAATTCTCTCCTCTCCTCTCTCCTGTGCTGCTGTCCTCTGCTTTACCTTGTGTTTATTTGCTTTGGCTTATTTTCTTTTTACATTTCAAGCTCTTCATGCAAGGACAACACCTGCATGTGTAAAATGCATCATAATTCTATGATGCCATATAAGAAATAGGAATATAAAGAGAAGGCTGTTCTTACAATCAAAGCAAGCACATGTTTCTTAAATGTGCGGCTATAAAAGAGAAATGGAGACCCTGGGCCAGCACCGCGCTAGTCCATCTTTTCCTTCCCTCAGCTAAGCAGGCAGTGAGCAGCCATGGGAACTGCCTTTTAGAGAGGCAGAGTGAAGGCAATGCCTTTGGGAGGCAGAGATCTACACTCACTGACATATGACTTGGCTGAAAACCAAGCCAAGAAATGTGCTGGTTTGGATTATATTATTTTATTTCACTTTATTGTTATCAGTGCTAATCTTTGGAGGAGCAAGGGAACAGTTGCTGCCTGCTCAGCTTTGTTTGCCCAGCCATTCCACATAAGGCCCTCGTAGCTTGTCTTCCAGGCAGAAACCCCTCAGTACCTCTACTTCCAAGATTTTACCGAGCAAATTTACTTAATACAAAAAGTGTATTAACCACAAGTACGGGTTTGGGATTGACGGATTGATTTTGAAGCTGGTTATCTTTTGAGAGTGACATTTATTAAGATTAATCCATGAGACATTTCTCCCAATATGCAGTTTTAAGCATCAAAACCAAACGCGGCTGTCTTCTTACCAATAAATTTATGTCAGTAGAACGAAGAAGACTTGAAATCCTGGTAAGTGAAAACTTTCTGGCCGACTGGCCACCTGCATATTTTCAATGCTAGTGTATCTCAAATTCCTGCATAAACAGATCATGATTATTTTCCCTGTAGATTAATCTATTTAATTTGTTTTTATTTGACAATACATCAACACTTCTTACTTCAGACTAGATGATCCTTAATTTAGTTTCTAGGAGATAGTCCTTGAAATAGTGGTTGTCTGAAGTGGTAGAATTATTACATACTTTAAATGTCAGCTCTGCTGAAATAGTGCAATTAGATCACGACTGATGTGGCTTTCTAAAAACCAAGCCTAAAATTCAACCCAAAAACAATCTTTGTCCAAGAAATTCATCTTACTCCTTCCACGCTAATGAAGAATATTGTGGCAGGATAAATCATTTACTGTGTAGTGCATAGCCCTCTGAACACTACAACACTGACTTTAAAAGAACATACGAAATACAGTTTGGAGTTGCAGAAAGTTTTGTTCAAAAATTTCTCTGTATGGGCTGATTGTCTGTTAAGCAAACAAAAACGTCTCCCGGCAGAGAATTCAAGTCCAAGTCCCTGGTATTTCTTAACAACAATCAGATGAAGCAAAACATTAAGGGCAGATCTGCAAGTCTTCCTGTGAAATGCACGAGAACTAAAAAACTCTGTTTGCCTGAAGGAACAGTAAGTGAAAAAGCAATTGCAAGTCACACTACAGAGCAACTGGAGCCGCAGTCATGTGCCGTTTAACTGCCTGCTTGGGACCCTTGTTCACTCACAAACCCGGTTCCAGTGATCTTAACTGTTAGGTCAGAAACACTGAAGCCACCGAATGCAAATGTCTGGATCAGAGTAAAGTTATTCAGCCTGCTCAAATCAACTTGGAAAAAAAAAGTGGCTTTGTAGCAGTAGACGTTGTAAGCCAGATATTATCTGTGCATGATGCAGTCTTTGGCTTTCCCACTGCTGCCCATAGGCATTTTCTCCAGTTTTCCTGCCCCTTCCTTCTTGCTTCAGCAAAAGGTCATTTCCCTCATCTGATTATTGTTTCATTTAAATGCAAACTCCGTATCTGTCTCCTGTGTCTCTTTGGATATTTACTAGGACTGGAACATTCATCTTAAATGTCATGCATCACATCATCACACCTCCAGATTTTGATTTTGCTAAAAATTCCAGCACCTGATGGGACAACCCAGCAACACGAGTCCCAGCCATAGGCTTTTGCTCTGCTCTCAGCAATGAGCTTGCTATTTGCATACTGCTTTGCCCATCACAGTCCAGTTTGGAGTCAGGTGGAAGTACTGGATCTTCCAGGTTTCTAGGGAAGAAGCCACTATGGCAGTGCACAACAGTGAAAGTCCAGCAAGTCATGCAGGTGAGCACACGTGTAGAACAGAGCAAGGCAATGACTGAAGACACGTGAGCCAAGAACATTTCCATCCTTCCTTGCTGTGACAGCCTTGACTGAATCCTAGCAGGATAAAAACTAATTATATTTTCTATAATTTTCCATAGTACTGAGGGTGTTACTTGCAGAGCATCTTGGCTTCCCCTTTGCTCAAAGGCAGTTTGCCACCACCAGGAAAGAAGGGGCATCCAGGAGCGATTGCTGTCACACTACGGGAGAGCAGGCGCCCGTGGAGAAGAAGTGGCATTTCGGTTCAACACCTTTACACATCAGCGGCACTTCTAAGATGATTCCACAAGCAAGAGACAAAGCAGTCTGGCATCAATCCTGCTGAGAAGTTCAC
>VXBO01008333.1:316140-330288 GCA_013400135.1 Rhinoptilus africanus
TTTTGATGTGTTGAGTCTTAAGCACTTTGCCTAAAGGGCTGTCTCATACCCTTGCCGGGCAGCCTGTGCCACCTTCCCTTTCCCACCCGGGTGGCTCTGAGGGGGCTGCAGCACATCTCCCACCCTACTGCCACCCGAGCTGCCCCGCCAGCCTTACCATACAGCGACAGAGAAGGGGGATGTCTGTAAGTATGTCTGTCCTGAATTGCCAAGATCTTTAGCTGTGTCTGAACTATGAAGTAAGGCTGACATGCTGACAGTTCAAGACTTTTGCCTGTTTAGGCACAGAAATTGGGCCCTTAATTCTTGTATGGGCTGCAGGACAATTTAAGAACAGAAACGCCGTGGCCCTGCTGTCATGCCATTTCATCGAATCACAGAATGGTTCAGGTGAGAAGGGATCTTAAAGATCATCTCGTTCTAAATCTAGTGGTTTAGAATCAATAGCTGCAAACCCAACTACTTGAATTTTTCCTTCTGGCCTGCAAAGGGCTGATACTCCAGGTATGTGAAATACTGTAGGTTACCATTAATTTCTAAATCAACAATAGATATTTTTTTGTGAAATCACAGCTATAAAACAACAAAATCCTGAAGAAGCCAAGTGGTTTTGCCCATTTATGTTTTAAATTTCTAAAGTAATATGTTGGCATTAGCAATGAAATAAATTTTGGGATAGTTAGCTATAGTTGGAAGGAAATGTAAGTTGTTGCAGTTACCACAGTCGTGTTACCTCAGCCACATACAGCTCCCATCATCACGAATGAGTGCAACTAAGAGAGATATAATTTCATTTCCAGCAGGCTGGGTGACTCTTGGCCCATTACAGCCGGACAGTTGAAGCACCAAGGCCTGTGGAGCAGTCCTGGATTGACGGCTGCTTTCTCGGTAGGGCATACAAAACACTGCGCATCAGCAACTGTTTTAAAAATGCAGTTGCTAATGGTGATCTAAGGCAGCACAGGAATCTGTGGCACAGCGTGGACCTGCATTTTAGCCTGTTGAGCTCTCTGTATGGCCAGATTACTGTTTGGTACAAATTAGACTAAAGTGTGCACCATCAAAGACCTTTTCATATTTTTTTTTTCATTTCATCGGTTCTTAGCATTTCAATTCACAATATTTATATTGCGATATTGTACAACCTGAAGCTTTGACAGTTTAATAAAACCGTAAATTAATCACTGCCTTTTTCTATTTATCAGGTTGTAATCACAAATAAAATCCTAGCTGAACAAATAATCTCTCAGACATTAAACTAAACATAAGAGAAGCAGAATGAAGTTCTTTGGTATTTGTGCGCAAGTTTCATTTTTACTGGAGCTAGTGATGTTTATAATGAGTAGAGTTTCTTTAGAAAGCACTAGAAAACATCCAAAGGATTGCTCAGAGTCATTTCAAATGGTCTAAAATTACAAAGACTCCATAGAAGCAAGAAGCACTAGAAGCCCACTCTTCAAAAAAAGAGTCTAAAGGTTCACAACAATTCTAACAGAAATGAGACTTTCTTGTTGACCTGGAGTTTCACAGATTTTTCCTCTTGCTGCCATTGTGCAATGCTTTCTTTGGGGAAAAAGAGAGTGATGATGGGAGGGAGAAAAAGAGAGCGGGGGGGAAAAGCCTTAATGAAAAGATTGCCAGTGTTTCTTGGAACTGCTACTTGTGCATCTACATTGAAGTGACTTTGTCCCATGAATGACAAGATCACTTTGAAAAGGTTTGTTATTCACTAAATGACAATACTCAGACAGCTGAAAACACCGCTATATTGTTTTATGTTAGAAGAGCTCTCCATGATCTGAATTCTCTTTCTGGGCTTGACTTTGTCTTCTAATCTACGTATTATTGTGTGAAAGCATGTAGGAACGTCTGACTTTCTGTATCATTCCTATAGCTAATCAGATATTAATTGGAATCTGGCTGTCATGAAGGACTGGCTATAGCTTTCTTTTGCTGCTGCCAGTGGCTTAAATTCAATCTGGGAGTTAGGGACTGATCGAAAAGCTATTGAATAGCCACCCTCTCTGAACCTGGAAAAGGTGTCATGTCTTATGTTCAAACCAAACATACTTCCAGTCCAGCTTCCCCCTTATCCAGAGGCCAGGTGCTCACTGGATGAGGATGTTCACATAAAATACTGGGTTCAGACCCCTTCTGCTGATGATTGAAAGCCACGACTATCCTCCAAGAGTAATCACACCTGCCTATGAAGTGAACTGATTTCATTCTAGCTCCTAGTGGGCAGATACCAAAATGAGAAAAGAGGACACTGAAATACCTTCTCAGCCCTGCGGGCAATTCTTGCCTGCTGAAACAGAGACTCTGGCCGTTTCCTGGCACGAAGTGGTTCGAGACGTTACACCAGTCCAAACAGTAGGTTAAAAATCTTCCTTCCCAAGGCTTCAAGTGCATCTTCTCATCCCTTTAAATCTGCTTTGTAAGATAGTGACTGGGTGATAATGAATGCTGGCCGTTTCCTGCTCTTGCTGAGGGTTTTCGCTAATTGTGTGCAACACTTTGAAGATAAAGCACCATGTTGTTAATAAACACAGTCTAATGATTCTCTCATGTTTTTTTAGCACTCCTCTTACTTTGTCCAAGGTGTAAATACCTCATTGCAGCTATGGGCGGCCAGGCTGGCCGGCTGCATGGGCCACATGCTGATTTCAGCTGAAGGCTTTCACATCAATTGTTCCGTGGCTGTTCCCCTCCATTGCCAACGCATCGTGCTGTCTCCTGCTGTTGTTTCCTTGCTCGCTTGTTTAGGGCCAGGATAAGGGAATTTCAATGATTTCTGGTAAAAAGGGCCCTTCCTTTACAGCAGGCTGTCATTTCCCCCTGCCTAATACACAAAGAAGGCAGCCAACAGGAGCACCGCTGCTTTCATTGGCTGCTAACAGCCTTTGAGTGGAACAAAATGACAAGACGAGAAGAAACACTAATTTCCTCTTCACTCTCCTCACCCTGCCTCAGAGTAACATTAGGGGGGCAATTTTCTTGGAGGAAAGAAAGAACCTTCCTTTTCCTGGCCACAGGAGTGTGACAGAAGAGGCTGCTGAAATCAGCTGTTAGCATCGATTAATATGTTTTTCACACGTGAAAAGACCTTTCGTTTAGTTTTCTCTCTTCGACTTTTGCAGCACACGTTTTGGAAAGACAGTGAATATTGCTTTCACATGTAATTGCAGGCATGCACCAGTCTAAAGGTTTTCATAACCCGGCAAAGCACCATGCGAAAACAAAGAAACAATGTGAAAACTTAGCTGCTAACGTGAGCTGTCAGGGAGAATTAAACCTCCTGTAAGGCACTCGCGTCAACCTCACCTGAGTTAAGAGAGCTGCTCCATTAGCTGATAGAAACACCGAGCCCGTGGGAACTGACCCTGCCAACACTTACACATGTGCTTCGTCTTAAACCTATAAAAATACTCCCATTTGGGCTATCAATATGCACGGAGTTAACAACATGCTACAAATGTCGGTGAGATCGAGACCTGAGTCCACGCCTCTACCAGCCACGACCAGGGACCAAACCTGTGTACGCTCTCAGGGAGTCACAGACCTCAAATATTCAGAGAGAAACAAGAGTTTGGTTGTAACAGCTGTCGCTGTTGTGAATAACACCCAAAGCAACTGAAAGTAAAGCAAAATGTCTCCTGCATTCTGTGTAATGCACGCAACTGCCACTTTTCTGCTTATAGGGATATAGCCCACAGAAAGGATAACAAAATGATCAAAATCAATTATAATGATATACAATAAAATGATCAAAATAATAAACATAAATGATCAAGACAATGAAATGAACAAAATCAGCTCTGTAGCTTATCCTATGGCTCTTTTTCAGTGTCTAAAACTGTGACAGCAACCATTTGAACCCTTTCCCACTCCTGAATCATACCTACATCTCTCTCCTGTTTCAATCCCTTGATGCTTAACAACCTCACCAAGATCACATTTTTGCTTTATGAGGACACCGATTTGTCTTTTTCTACCTCCATACCTATTTTTGCAAAATTTCCAGGACTTCAATATGTATGCAACCTGAAATTAGGTCACTGTTCCCAATTCATATTGAGGAACAGATAAAAATCCAAAACATCACTGCATAGGCCTCATTTCCTGAGGAAAACTTGGTAAAAATAAGAATGTATGGCAAACCACAAAAACTGCTAAAGATTTAGGAGCAGATGCAATACATAAAGTTATTTTTCTTTCTACCCATCCTTACCAAACTAGATTTAAATGTGCTCTATATCAATAGTTATCATAAGCCTGTAATACAGCGCTGTGATCCACGGTAGTAACCATTTTGAATATGATGCTGTTAACACACAGAAATTGTCTGTCTGCCGAAATCCCATCAAAGTATTCCATTCTGAGGTCAAAAATGTTTTTTCCCTCTCCATCTGCTACAGTTTTTGAGATTTATTGAATAAAGAAGACAGAAGTTCTAAACACCGAGCAAATCTTTTTTAAGTAGTATGTTTATCACAAATCTAATGTGTTGGGTGACTAATAACATACATGTGTGCGCTGCGCTTGCCAGAAAATATCAACGTTTCCAAATAGTTACCACATTTACAATTAAAATAATGTATTTGCCAAATGTTTGGGTGTTTTTCTTTATTTTATTCAAATGATGATTTCTCTTCTGGCCGAAGTGCAGCACAAAATTTCCTGAATATCAGAAGTAAAACATTAGGGAGAGATTCTAACACCCGATAGCGCCTCGTTCTGCTCTCAGCCATACAATATTGCTGCGATGATATCAGGCTTGTCATTGTTGCCAGAGGCCTAACAGCATCCTAACACGGAAAACCGAAACGAGGCTTTAAAATTTGCCTCTCACAAGTCCCCTGCTTGTCAGTCGCAATTCTCCAGCCATTTCTCACGTTGCCGTGATTTCTGGCTTCTGCTGACCTGCCCACTGCCTCCGTCCTTCTGTAAGCGATGGAGGCTGGAGAGGCGGACGGCGCAGGAGTTCGCACGCACGGCGCCGCTGCGGCTCAGGATAGCTGCTATGCACAAAGCTTCACACGTGAATGTTCAATGTTCCTGCTGCGTTATTGACTTCGGCTCTGGGACTGGCCTGGGGGTGTGGGTAGGGGGTGGAAATCTTACAGGAAAATAGATGATCAAAGGAGGATTAAAACTGCATTGCCTTTTTGTAACATTCTCATTCCTAAGCCTCCCACCTACTTCGAGCACAGACAGCTGCAGCTTCAGAGGAATGTCAGAGCTGAAGCTCACATAATGTTAAAAACACAGATTTCAGAAGAGAAAACAGAAACGAAGCGCCTGGTGATTCCTTCCCGTGACTTCTTTTCCCCTCTAACAGCAAGAAGGGATGCAGAGGCCGACTCGTTGTTCTGCTGCCTCCGTGTCCCACTCCCCCACCTCATTCTAATCTGTGTGCCGCTGCTGGCACCATCCTGATCTTCTGGTGAAGCAGCTGTGGGAGCACTATCGTCAGCCATTCTCAAAGTAGGAAAATATATATGTCACTTCTTCTTCTTGTTTTCTGGTGGTTGGCTCCCAGAAGAGGCTCACTATGGGATCAGATACGTACCAGAGCTGGACCAAGAGATGCTGGGGGATTACACGGGCCAGAAGCAGGGAAGGGGATAGGAACCATCAATCATGGAAAGAGAACCTTAGACCAGCTTAGCCATAATAGGAAACCCCTCCTGAAGAAATTAATTATCAAGGACATGCTGGGAGGGGAAGGACAGTGTAACAGAGGGACAAGGTGTGCATTAATCATCATTTGCTACCCTTCGGGTTCCTTTGCTCGTTTCCATGCAGCACCATGCTGAGAGTACTGCTTGGGAGAGGCCCCAAAGGTAGTGCCAGTGTAGTAAGTGTAGTTGGTGAAGATTTTGGAGGCGGGAGTTGCTGGCTGCACGCTCCCATTGCTGCCTTAGAAAGTCTCTAAAGGAACATGGCTTCAGACTCAACCCCTCTGCCCATGCTCCAAGCTGCTGGATGCGAGACGGCTGTCCCAGGAGTCACATCGCTGACAGGGAATTTTAGTGTGGGCGCTGGGCAGCTAAGCAGGACTTGGCTTAATTCCATCATGTAAAAGGAGTATAGCTTTGTCTAGCTAGACCTCTACCTGTATTTTTGCTTATTTTCTCTAATGGCAGTGAAGCTTATCCTCCTGACACTTGCTTTGCGAGTTAATTTAAGTAACACTTTATTATTTCTATAAACTTTTCCTCTTCAGTCAGAAAAAAAAAGAGAAGGAGGCTAAAAGCAAAACAAAACAATTCCAGCAAGACTAAATAACATCTTCAGGGTACTATAACATTGGCATTGGTCATTTAATCACAGTAGGCTTTACCTTCACTAAAAGCATTGCCATACTTAAAGAAGCAAAACCATCTGCTGCAAAGCTTCACTCCTCCCTTATCAGCATGGCTCAATTCTTCTCCATTTCAGTGCACCATCTCCCCACAGCCCTGTTAGCTCAGACTTCCAACTTTCATAAAACAGGCGTACAACTTGCAGAGCACCTGAGGTGATCTTTCCACTGTGTTCGCTGCTGGTAAGGGCTCAGCTGAAGCATCATGGCCAGTGCTAAAAACTGCATTTCAAGGATGAAGCTGCCCACTTTCACAAGTCCAGAAAATAATCAGAGACTGAGAAAGCTCAGCCTACGTGAGAAGTTTGAATAAATGTGGGAGGAGGACTCTAAAGAAATGAAGGCTGAGAGAAGGTATAATCCCAGTCTTCAAATACATGAAGGGGTTTTGTGAAGAGGCAGAAACAACCTACCTGCTTTCAGCATCCTTGTTGGCATAAGGAGCAAAGTATTTCATCTGCAGCAAGGAAGATTCAGACGGGATATTAGGATTACAATAACAGTTAAGCAGCAGATGGATGGCCTGCAAAATGCTCAGACCTCCATCACTGCAGATTTTTAGTAGAAGGGGACAAACACATCAAAACTTTCTTATAGGTGTAGGGGATACTGCTCCAAGTCAGGGTTATGCACTAGATACCTCAGCGGTCCTTCCCAGCCCCGCAGGTCTGTCAACCCCCCATGCACAAGACTGCACAATAGATGTGGTCCCAGCAGAAAGACCACAGGGTGCAGAGGTGGCACCATCGCAGTCCATCTGCACCCAATGGTGCCTCTTTGTGCCACGAGCCTTGGGAGGAGGCACCACCCTGTCTGTGGCTGGGTTTCAACACCTTTTCTCCTTTTTAAGACAAATCTGAACTGAAATGTATTTATCATAGAATCATAGTACGTGTTGGGTTGGAAGGGACCTCTAAAGGCCATCTAGTCCAACCCCCCTGCAGTGGGCAGGGACATCTTCCACTAGATCAGGTTGCTCAGAGCCTCATCCAGCCTGGCCTTGAATGTCTCCAGAGATGGGGCCTCCACCACCTCTCTGGGCAACCTGTTCCAGTGTCTCAGCATCCTCATTGTAAAGAACTTCTTCCTAATGTATTTATGCTGCAAAGTTTCTTGAAGGGAAGAAACATTCAGAACTATCTAAAAGATGATCAAATTCCTGATTTGGCTGAGCCACCTTGCAAGACAGTTCCGTAGTTAATGTGATTGAATTTTGTCCAGGTCTCACAAACTCTATACCAGACTTTGTGTTCTGCCTTGTCCCAGAGGAGCGTAGTTTCTGCAAGAATTATTAGAGTGAAATATAGCCACAGCCTCAACTATTAGTCGCTTCGGAAGTGAAGACCCAGGCTTTCTTACACTGCATCCAAAGAAGGAGTACTAGCACTGACTTGATGCAGATATATATATATATATGGATAGATAGATAGATAGATAGATAGATAGATAGATAGATAGATAGATAGATAGATAGATAGACACACATAAACCAGAGCCCATAGAAAACTGAGTATCTGAGTTTTATACCTGTGGAAACCTACATAAGCTCTTGTAATTCACTACGGACTGCCTGACTTCCAGTTATCTGACATGCCTGTGATAAACATGAGGTTATTACATCCTGAGTCATTGTTCAGAATAAAATAACTTAATCTTCTAATAAACTAAAGCATGGGGAAAAAAATGCATTTTTGAGACTGATGCGAAGACTACATTGAGATTTTGCAATATCCTGATGAACGAGGTTAGTTACCGCAGACAAAAGACAGCGATGGCATTGTGGCCAGTTCTTTGTAGCCTCTCTCTGAGGACAAACACCACTTTATTCTGGCCTGAGTCCAAGTTGAACCGACTGCCTCCATTGAGAACATTTCTTTAGGTACTCTGACACAGTGGCAAAGGTGCTCAAAATGTGATTAATGGCAGCGGGAGATCATAACAAAGGTTAATGCTTTTTCAGCTATATGCCATTCTTAAATGGAGATTTGGATGCGTGATGACCAGCCAGTTCACCTACACACACAGGGCATTATTCATATGGCAGATTGAGAATGCGCTGGAGTTTTGGTAGGCAAAAGTCACAGAGATGGGAAGGGTAATCAAAACCCTACTAGTCCATCTTCATGCTGTTATCTAACAAAAATCATTTGAGTTGGATGTCCCAGGCCTCAGTGCAAACCTCACGATTTGTGTATGCCAAAAGCTGCTTTCGAAAACATCCTTTTATTATCTCCTGTGAGCACCAAAACGTCCAGCGTGTCTAGCAGGAAGCCGTGCATTTATTTTTCACATTGCTCATGAGGAAAAGCTGCTTTAGTAAACCCACATGGGGTGGCAAGCAGTGTTAAGTAACTGAAGCTTCCCGTTGATTACCTTATTCCATCTCCTCCCTGTGGCAGAAACAGATAAGACGTGATTTTTCTACCAATTTCGTTGACATGAAAATAACCACTTTTAAAATCAGGGCTAATGAGCTAGAAATGTACAACAACAAAAAAAAATTGCTCAAAGCCTGTAAATATGGACACCGAAATGCAGCTATTTGACATGCTGAGCCACAACAATGATACATGATTTATTGATTAGTTGCCATCACGTGACGGAAGCTCAGCCAGTCATTTAGAATACTCATATTATCTTGTAAATCTTCCTACGAATAAAAAGGTAATACACAGCCTCTGTGTTAGTAGTCAATACCTTATTTTTCTATCTTAACTGATGTGTCATCAATGAATTCTGATTGATTTAAGTCTTTTAAAATGATAAATGCTTCTTTCACTCTGTTGTACCATATTAAACTCCTACTATTTAAGCTGTATGTTTAACTACTCTAGTCCAGACACACTTGAATAGTATAAACACAAAATTTCTGTAATATATGATCGAAAAATGTTAATTATACGCTATCTGAGGTTACTGATGTAAAAAGATGCATTATTTCCAGCATAAAATAGTTAAATCTGATTTTCCACTCCTGAACAGAACACCGTAATCATGCGCTCTTACTTGCAATGGTCTTCCCACGGCATAGCTTTCTGCAATAAAAATAAAAAGGGGGTCATCCTCCCCCTCTACTCTGCCTTGGTGAGGCCCCACCTGGAGTACTGTGTCCAGTTCTGGGCTCCCCGGCTCAAGAAGGACAGGGAACTGCTGGAGAGGGTGCAGNCTATTTCAGATATTAGTAGATAATGAGATTCTCTATTTTTTTCCTGCAATATAGATATATTTATCACAGCATGCATGGCAGTTAACTAATTCCAATAGCCAGTTCTGCAACTAGTTGTAGAATTAGCAATAACATCAAGCCTAAGTAGTTAAAATTAATGGTTACTCCATGATAGCAGAGCAGCGGCTTTGGAACTTAGCTAAGCAGCTGCCTTAATTAAAGTTGGAAGTGCTGGTTTGTCTGGTTTATATATATACAGGTGTGTGTGTGTGTCTGTGTTTGTGAAGGGTCTACTTAAACAAAAAAGGAGGAGAAAAAAAAGGGCAGGGCCAAATATTAGTTGGCAACATTTTGTATTCGTCTTCATTTTAAAACAACATTAAACTTTCTGCTGAAATTTCTTATCATATTTGGATTTTTTTTTTAATTTAAAATTAAATTCCTCAGAAAATGCAAGATAGCATTAAAAAATACAAGTGTTGCCTGTATGAACCTCTTCATTATTCAAGTATCTCTTAACTGGCTCACACACAGTCGGGTACAACCAGGGCAAAGTCAGAACGTCAAGTCCTGAGCGCGAGGGCTGCTACTTGTAACAGTTATACATATGCATATAGACATTGCACACAGCCATATAAGGTTTTCTGTGGATTCCACATGGAAATTGTATCCAGGGCCTGCTGGCTTTCTATCTCATACCTTTGTGCAGCAATTTATATCTGTAGCCAAGTATATGCAAAATGTCTGCTAAACTAAACAAAAGCAAAATTAAGTAAGAAATCAAGTAAGAAAGGCAGGAGACCAGCATAGCTGAGCTGGGACCAGTTGGTCAAACTAAAAGGCAAGAAGCAACAGCAGAGGCAGTTCAAGCAGCATCAGGTGTCCTGGGAAGAGTATAGGGATGCTGCCCAGGTATGTAGGGATGAGGTCAGGAAGGCCAAGGTGCGGCTGGAGCTGAACTTTGGCAAGGGATGCTAAGAATAACAAGAAGGGCTTCTACAGGTATGTCACCCAGAAAAGGAAGGTCAAAGAAAGTGTGTCCTCCATCATGACTGAGAATAGCACGCTGGTAACAACAGATGAGGAGAAGACTGAGGATCTGAACAAATTTTTTGCCTCGGTCTTTACTTCCAGCCTCTCTCCTCACGCCTCCCGGGCTGAAGGACCAAAAGACGAGGACCTGTGGGACAAAGTCCCTCCCAGTATAAGTCTAGACAAGGTTTGTGACCACCTGAAGAACCTGAATATACACAAGTCTATGGGACCTGATAAGATGTACCTCAGAGTACTGAGGGAATTGGCTGATGTAGTTGCCAAGCCACTCTCCATGATATTTGAGAAGTCATAACAGTCAGGTGAAGTCTCCAGTGGTTGTAAAAAGGGACACATCGCACCCATTTTTAAAAAGGGTAGAAAGGAGGACCCTGGGAACTACCGCTCTGTCAGCCTCACCTCTGTGCCTGGGAAGATCATGGAACAATTCCTCCTAGAAGCTATGTTAAGGCACATGGAAAACAGGAAGGCTATTCGAGACAGCCAGCATGGCTTCACCAGGGGCAAGTCCTGCCTGACCAACCTAGTGGCTTTCTACAATGCAGTGACTGCATCAGTGGACAAGGGGAGAGTTACGGGTATCATCTATCTGGATTTCTGCGAGACCTTTGACACAGTCCCCCACAACATCCTTCTCTCTGAGTTGGAGAGATACAGATTTGATGGGTGGACTGTTCAGTGGATAAGAAACTGGTTGGATGGTCACATCCAGAGGGTGGTGGCCAATGGCTCGATGTCCAGATGGAGATGGGTGACAAGTGGTGTCCCTCAGCAATCTGTACTGGGAGCGGTGCTGTTCAACATCTTCATCAATGACATAGACAGTGGGATCAAGGGCACCCTCAGCAAGTTTGCCAGTGACACTAAGCTGAGTGGTGCGGTTGATGTGCCAGAGGGATGGGATGTAATCCAGAGGAACCTGGATGAGCTAGAGAGGTGGGCCCTCAACAAGGCCAAGTGCAAGGTCCTACACTTGGGTCAGGACAACCCTCCTTATCAATGCAGGCTGAGGGGCGATGTAATAGAGAGTAGCCCTGCGGAAAAGGACTCGGGGGTACTCGTGGGTGAAAATAGCGAGCCAACAATGTGTGCTTGCAGCCCAGAAGGCCAATTGCATCCTGGGCTGCATCTAAAGAATCGTGGCCAGCAGATCCAGTCCTCTCTACTCTGCTCTGGTGAGACCCTACCTGGAGTACTGTATCCAGGTCTGGAACCCTCAGCACAAGAGGGACATGGACCTGTTGGAGCAGGTCCAGAGAAGGACCACAAAGATGATCTGAGGGCTGGAGCACCTCTCCGATAAAGACAGGCTGAGAGAGTTGGGACTGTTCAGCCTGGAGAAGAGAAGGCTCCAGGGAGACCTTAAATCAGTCTTCCAGTACCTGAAGGGGGCCCGTAAGAAAGCTGGGGAGGGGCTGTTTGCAAGGGTGTGTAGCGATAGGACGAGGGGCAACGGGTTTAAACTAGAACAGGGTGGGTTTAGATTAGACATTAGGAAGAAGTTCTTTACAATGAGGGTGGTGAGACACTGGAACAGGTTGCCCAGAGAGGTGGTGGAGGCCCCATCCCTGGAGACATTCGAGGCCAGGTTTGATGAGGCTCTGAGCAACCTGATCGAGTTGAAGATGTCCCTGCTGACTGCAGGGGGGTTGGACTAGATGACCTTTAAAGGTCCCTTCCAACTCAATACATTCTATGATTCTATGAAAATTTTGACTGGGTAACATTTTGCACAGGGGTAAACAAATGTACTCAGTGAGGGCTGGTTAGAAAATACCAAAACCAACCTGCTGTGGGTGGTTCAAATATTTTCCAGCATCACAGGAAAAAAAATTAAGGGAATCGTACAATTAACCTTAGGTTATTTCACCCTTAAACATTTTTTTTTTCTAGACTGTTGGAAAACCGACACTGAGAAATCCATCAACTACAAAATAATCCCCCAATATAGACAAATTGATCTGCCATGGGAGTTTGGTGCAAAGGACATGAAAGTCAGGGTGCGCACAGTGACATTTCACAAATCTAATAATAACACCTTAGATTTATCTGGCACTTTTCATCCAGAAAAAGTAGATCCCAGGGTGATTTATGGGCTGTAAAAATATAAATATGTATATTTGGGTCCTTTCAGTGACTAGCGGAAGAGGATGCAGTGCCCTGATGGGGCACTGAAGACATCACACTGCCCTGCACTCAGATGGAGAATGAAAAAGTCTTGTAGAGCTCTTGTCAAGAGACAAAACCAATTCAGATAGCGCCCTACTTCTTGTGCTCTTTACATTCCCTTTATTGATATAAATTTCTCACAAAGGATGGCGGTAGCAGCGGTGCTGGAGCAGACTGAATCTCAACTACAGCCACTGCCCGGTACAGCAGATGCATTGCTGCTTGCAGGAGGAGGAATCCTTTCTCCTTTCTCCCTCCTCCCCGTACTTCAGAAGAGAGCTGAGACGCAGATCCTCAAGCAGGATGTAATGAGGTTGTTTGGATATGTGGGCACGCAGATAGCCAAAAGTTTCTGCACACAGAAAGAGCAATTTTAATAATTTTAAAGGATTTGAGGTTCGTTTTTAGCTGTTTTCGTTGCTCTCAGGTTGTCTCCACGACCACAGGGCCACAACCTTCCTTCCTAAAGGCTGATATCAATCATCGGGCTGTTCATCTGCCCACCAGCCACCCATAAAAATGTCAGAACACATTGGCTAGTTGCAAACAAATGAATAAAAGAGGTAGAAGCCTCAAAGATAATTAAGCTCACGGGGGTTTGTGAGCATCAGTGACTAGAGACTCAAATTAGTTTTCCAACAGAGGGAGATGCAGGAGGAACTGGGCTGTGAGGAGCGGTGCCTGGCAGCAGCTGCTCGCCCCGGCAGCGCGGGCAGCTCTCACCCCACTCTGGACTGGCAAAAGCGGCTGCCACCGCTCGCCGCTGAGAAGAGATGTCACATCGGACATGAAAGAGAAATGAGAGACGAGGTTAGAGTGAGTCAGAGACAAAGCCACAGGAAACCCGGCTTCATTAGTTCTCTTGCTTGTGGAACAAGGTGTTTTTAATAATGACAGCTGGAAATCCGGCTCTTTTTTTTTTTTTTTTTTTTTTTTTAACAGGCCTCGAAGGTCTCGGTGGTAGGAAGGATACTGTGTATTGCTGCGCCTGAGATAAAATTGAGAAATGGTGGCACTGGGAAGGGAAGCAGGAGAGAGGCACGGACATTGCATCCAGTGTAGAAGAAAATAACAAGGAGAGAAAAAAACCAGAGGGACGTGTGTAACAACGAACAGGTGATAACAGGGTGAGGGGAGAAAGAGGGAGGAAATAATTGGAAATTGAAATCTGGACTAGAGTCCTATTCACATGCAGCCCCATTAGCTGTGTCCTTACACTGGAGAGGGAGAGAGCACGGCTCTACCCCCTGAGCCGCACGCGCTCTGCAAGTGCACGCCGGCACTGAAGATCCCCAAGAGCCTGGGAAGCCATTAATCACTCAATCCTTTACTTGTTGCTCTTTTCTAAGCATTTCGACGTTTAGGATTTTATTTGACCTCTTTTTTTTTTTTT
>VXBO01008333.1:334267-382272 GCA_013400135.1 Rhinoptilus africanus
AAAGCTTGAAATATATAACTGGCCTCGCAGGAGCAGGGTTGTGTACCATGCTGTAGGCAAACCCGCTGGGTGACCCACTCGCTGCGAGCTGGGGAGTGAGATTACACATGTAGGTAGAGCTGGCGCCTGATGCCCAGCCTGCCTCCTGGATTGCAGGGCAGATCCGGCACACTTTGGTACCGGGGCTGCTGCCTGCGATGGAAAAGCCAGAGCAGAGCACGCTTCCAGCCAAAACAAAAGGGAGGAAGTCTACTCCCGAGCCTGGCGTGGCTTGTCCTCCTTGCCTTGAATTTTTGTGGTTCCGAAGCCCTAGCGGGAACTTAGTCTGATTGCACGTGAAATAGAAAATTATCTTTCTTAGAATGTGTTACTTAAACCAATACAGAAAGTAAATGATGGCCCTGTCTGGGAAAGGAGTTTGAATGGTCTGAATACCAAAAGCTTTTTAAATGATGTGATGCAACTGTTGAGAGGCTGGTGCCAACCCACCAAAATGTGATGCTGTGTTTTGAGCCCCTAAAACATGCACCTGAAGCCTTGGATGCTCGTGATAGTCTGTACAACAGTTTTGATAATCAGACTTCTTTGGTAACCCTGGATTGTTAATAACGTGGGAAGGATAGCGCAATTAAGTACGCTTGTGACTCTGACTTATGCTTCAGGAGCTGAAGCATCCAGCTGTTCATCCTGTCCCTTTGCCAGAGGTTACTTTGCCATTCAGCCTTGTTTCCTATTGGACTTGGAGTGTGCCAGGGGTTACCGCCTGGCATATGAATGTAAACGGCGTTTTATGGCTGTTGGTGTTAGTGTGTAATGTTGTGAAGTCCGGTGGCATGAGCCTCCTGTTCGTCCCTCTGTCCTGGCAGAGGGACAAAGCAAGCAGCTGGGGTCAGCTACATCGAGCTGCGGTTGTGAACCGGAGCCCGTAAGCACCTACGGTCCCCTGAAATGGCAAATGTGACTCCAACAAAGCGCCTGGTGCTGTGTCTGGGTGGGCAGTGGCAGCGGGGGAGGCAGCTCTGCACCAGGAGAGGTTGGGCGACCTTCTCGGTAGGTCGGTCACAGCACGGGGAGTTCTGGGCTTGAAGGACACAGCAGACAGTGCACCCAAACAGCCTTCCTCTTCCTCCCCTCCTTCATACGTTCTGTGAATTAGCAAGTGAATGAGGGTTTGGTTTTCATTTTTCCTTTTGGCCAAATCTTGTTTTGTCCCTCTACCTTAAAGACCTATTCTGTAAAATATCCTCGCTGGGGGCACAGCCCTCTTCTGCCTGAATTTTCCCGCAGATGTTATTGGAAGTGGGATAAAGGCTTTAAATAGCTTCACAAAACTGGGAGCTGTTTGCCTTGCACACAGAAGCTCACTAAGAACAAATCTACATTTTGAAGGGAGATCTCTTCATGAATGCTTATTATGAACAAAAGAAAAATCTGGTGACTTGTTGCTAATGGGTTTGGATTCTGGCTTGATTTTGAGAAAATGATTTTCACGTTCATTTATTTTTATTGAGATGTAATACTAAGCATTTGTATATCTGTAGCGGCTGTAATTTGTAACTTTTCATATGCTTTTAAATTATTTATTGTATGAAGCACTGAAAGAAGATATTTATTACACTAGTGTCACATTCTGAATATTGAATTACAATTGTAAAATTAAGGTAACAAGCTTAAATTGGGGTTTGCAACTTTAAGCTCCTGCCAGCAAGCAGTTAATGGCAACGTTAACTGCTAGTAAAGTAATTGCTACCGTTCTTTTACTGTCATTTTGTTCTCACTTTTCTCCAGTCAGACTGTTTCACAGAGATCTAATGAATATTCACCAAAATAGCTTGGCATTGTCACTTACGCAATTCCTCATCAGATCCAATGTGTTGATGAGCTAATGTGCACTTGATTAAACATACTTGATTTATGCAAACAAAAACTGTAGGTCCTTCTTGAAGTAAAGTTAGCACCTGCACAGCTGTTAGTGAGATGAGAGTCTAAATAATTAAGACGGAATTAAGTAAACAAACAACCTCAATGTGGTGTTCCTCCTACTTCTTTACCTTTATCTTTGAGCTCAACTCAGTAGTGGATGTTTATTTTGGCTTTTCTTGAAGCTTTCTCGTGCACCATGGGAAGTTGTGAAGCTCAGCTTATAGTGTGTGTGGGGTCCTCTTCTATTTAGATGGCTACCATTAGAATAAAAAAATTTTTAAAAAAGTCACTGTTAGTTATAATAAAGCCAGGGATAACTAGAATTTGTGCAGTATTACTTCAAGAGTTTTGTTTAAGTGTGAGGCTGGCTTGGACTCGACATTGGTCTGTTAATCCTTGTTAAAAAAAATAAATAGACCAACAAAGCTGGACTAAGTCATTGAGGGGGTGTCAGTTTAAAAAAAACCCCACCAATATTTGGATAATAATTGGTTTAACCGTAGCTCTTTGCTTGGTCAAAACTCATGTAGGCAAAGTGAAAATAAGGAGTTGAAGATAGCCATTTTAGCTAACCATCAGTGGCTTAGTGTTAAAAAAAGTTCCCTAAATGTCTAAAAAACTGCTCGGATCTGGCTACAAAAAGAGGCCATGGAGTCCTTGCTCCTGGAGGCTCCAGAAGATGGGTGAAGGAGGGAGAGGGCACGTGCTTGCCCAAGCCCTGGAGCAGCAGGGCAGACTGGAGAACTGTTCAGGGGACCTTGTGGGTTTAGGACTTATAGCAATTTGTTTAAAATCTGTTAAAATTAAGGATTTCTCAGTTTCTGTCTCTGCAGTGAAGTCTCTAGTAATAGATAACTTTTAGATTTCTCTAAGTTTCTGTCCTTCTTGGATGGTTGAGAGAAGACTGACTTCTTGACGTAACGTCCAGAAGTGCCTGTGTTTAAGAAATGTTAGTAATGATGATTAAAAAAAAAATCCCAGAGCAAACTGATGACCAGCCCCTGCTTAATTGCTCAGTCTGAGGCTGCCATAACACGGGGCAGAGTCTGTCCTCAGGAATGTGTCAGCAGAGCCGTGGTCACCAGCCACGTGCTTGTTGGGACGCTTGGTTTCTCTTTGGAATTTGGCTTCTGGGAGCCGGCGCCTGTGTGGATTGATGATTAGCTTCATGACGAGCATTCTGGGCTTGGGAGCTTCAGCGCTCAACGGCAGACAGAGTCCACCCAGTGCCTTCTAAGGTGCTTCCAACCTGGCTCCACCTTTGTGGTTAGCTTCCAAGTTTCTGCCTTTCCGGGTTCACGTTTGACATACCCTCTTCCACCACCTGCCCTCGGGCAAACAGCTTTGCCATCTTGGAAACAAGTGAAATTAGGAGTTTTGATTTACTCGATCGAAGTGTGTCGTTTCCAAAGAGTTAATTACCTAATTAAAACCTTATTACTAGTGTTTCACTTGCTGTTGTTGTTAACTAGCATCCCTAATTTAAGGCTACAGGTAAAAAGTGGGGGCATCTTGCAGCGAATGGATTTTGTATTACTTGACAGTCACGGTTTTCTTTGTTGCAGATACATCGTCTTTCTTTCTTTCTATTAAAGCTGTTTAAAAGCCTTCTCAGTCTTGCGATGAAGCAGGAAGCTGTGGAGAAGCTTTGCCCCTCAGCTGCCCTTCCTCTGCCGCTGTGCTGGACCTGCACAGGTAGACCTGTCAGGAGCTCTCTGCCAGATTAAGTACATCGGAACTGCCTGTGATCAATGTGACTTTAAATAAAAATCCATGGGATTTTTAGCACTTCAACTGAATTGTTACAGATTTTACCTTATTAAAACAGGCTACATTCATCCTTACTGCTGAATAGACCTGGCTAGTGTATTTCTGGTTAAGCTGGATTAGATCTTTGTGTCGATTTGGATAGAAGGAATCTCTCATAAACCTGACATAAATCTTCCTGTGTCTAGAGGGATCATTTGAGTGGTAGCTGGGTCTCCTGGAGAAGTGATGCAGAAATCAAGATTTCTCACATTTCAAGCTTAACTGTCTGTCTATACTAATTGACTGTGCTTTAAATATGTAGGAATTTCAGGAGTGAATTCATCACATCCTTTTCCCTTGGGCTCTTGTGTTTCTTCTAGATAGTTTAAGAAGAGATAGTACCTCTTTCTGACAGGTGTATGTAAGAGCTGTATATAAAGAAGATCTAGCTCTTTACCTTCCTAGGTGCATTACTATTTAGAATTTAGGAAGGATGAGTTCTTTAACCAGTGCTTGCCCAGTGGGAAAATAGTGATTATTCAGATGTATGCAGCCATAGCAAGCCAGTAAGGGGCAGAAAAAGCAAAACACATTGATTTGGCAAAAAGGATGCAACTCAAATACAAGGTGAGGTCTCCTATCCTGAATCAGAAAGACCATTTAATAATCTTTTGCTTGGACTTAGCCTAGGCGAACACAGCAGATAAAGGCTTCTTTCCTAAAGATATGTAGTGCTTGGAATGGTTAATAGTAGGCTGTGGTTTTCTTCAGCTTGTAATAGTTAGTTGCTTCACTGTAATGGATTTGGTTATGCTCATTGCAATTGGAAGTCCAGAATATGCAGCTTCTCTCTTAAATACATCAGAAGACTGTTAATTTGTCCTTCCTTAATATGTTGCCACAACATGTGTTGAACTTACGTGCTATGTTCATTTAATCAGTATGGTTGGAATAAAGTTAATGTTGGGCCTGTTGCAATGAAAGCAAGAGTTTAACCTCTTCTATTTCCAGTCTTGTGGGATTACTAAGTAGTTAAAAAGAAAAAGCTTTAAAAAGTTTTTCTGTGCTCTTTTGATTCGCATCATCAGCAATTGGGCCTTTTTCCACTCGTGAACTGACTAACAGCCCATGTAAACTCTAGTTGGGATTGTGGTGGGTGCACATCACTCATACGTGTGTAAGTTACAAACCTAGAAAAGCAACTGAAATGGGTGGCTTTTGTGATGTTTATTTTTCCTTCCAAACATGCTAAATGGAGGTCATTTTGTCTGAAATGCTTTTACTCAGGCAGGAAGTGTCTTTGTGAGTATTTTAAAGAAGTTTTTCAAGAGTCAATAACTCTCTAACCATGAAGCTGGCTTCGTGGCTGGGAATATATATATCTGCCATGTGCTCCAGATGTTGTCTCCTTCTGCCCACCCAAGCTGTTGAGATGAAAACCCGAAAGACTTCACTTGCCTTGGCAATCCCGTAGCACTAAATTGTGGTATGGTAGGAGTTTACTTAGCACATTGTATAAAATTCCAGAGAGGTGATGTTTATGTTTATTAACAGATGACCTCTTCATTTGACATTTAGTTGTGGGAAGATCTGGAAGCATTTCACAGTCCATTGTGCATTTAATTCAGTGTTCAGTAGCATTAGTGAAAATGCAAGGCAGTACTCTTTTGGGGTTGTTTTTGTGATTTTGGTGGTGTGGTTTTTTTTTTTTTCATGTGAGGTTTTTTTGGTTGGGTGTGGGTTTTTGTTTGGGGTTTAGATTTTGGTTTTTTTGAAGCTGTCATTCAGAGGAGTCATCCAGTCCTGCAGGGTTTTGACCATCTCACTCAGCTGTTGCTCATGGGCTGAACAAATCCTTGGGCTAAAGCATATCTTATTCTGAAAACACTGAGAAAGAGAGAATCCATCTTTAAGAATGTTGTTCCTGTTCGTTTCTCCCTGTTCAGATTTTTATCTCATTTCTAACAGGAGCCTTCTATACCTTTGACTTGCATCTGTTGGTCGCTTTCAAGTCTTCTTGTGGCTTTATTAAAGTGTTCTTTATTGCTTATTTTTTTCCTCAAAGATGATCAAGCAAGCTGTCAGTTCTTTGTGTGGCTTATCAGGACTGAATCTTTAAATCTGATTATACGTAATGCTTTTTCCCCCCCTCTGATGCTAATTGTTTTTGTGCCTCTGCTCTGCATGTTCTCTAATTTTCAGCATCTTTTTTGGAGCATCAACCATGGGGCTGCACTCAGTATTTCAGTGTCACTCATTAGCACTGCATACCCCATCCCACCCCATTCAGTGTTTCTGTTCACTGTCATATCTTTGAATCCATAAACAACGTTAACCCTTTTAATACCAAGAGAAACTCCAAGCGTGATGCTCAGTTGCATGGCTATGATGACCTCTGCATCCCTTTTGGTCTCCTTGCTTCTTAAGATCACGGTCCTCTGATTTGCAAACCTTACCTGCATTCCTTGTTACTGGGTGCATAGATCTGCATTCAGATATCTTAAGACTGTTTTGGCTGGAAAAAGCCCAACTTGGTGAGCAATTGAGATAACTCTATGATTTCCTTTCTGTTTTTATTTATTATGCTACTAAACTATATAAACCATTAATTTTACCACCAAGGACATACTTATTTCCAGGTAGCTAATAAAACAGGTAATACAGAGCATAATTCCAGTCATTGTGAACTGCAAAAGGAGCATTGCAGTTACACGGTGACGTTACATGGTAATGACAGCTGTTTTGAGGTCTTTCAGTTAACTAATTTTTGATCTATTTGGCCTATATGTTTTGATATCCTGTTTTTGAAATCCTGTGGATTTGGTGTTTTTTGGGTGTTATGACCCATCTTTAAGTCTTCAGCTGCTGTATTCAGTGTGAAATCAATAGATTTCACCTTCTTTACTCTTCCCACTTTTGCATTGATGCAGATGAAAATGAGAAATTTTCTACAGTGTCTTGAGATGCCAGCTCCAAAATGATTCCTTGCTTAGTGTGCTGTCATAAACCTGCTTGCTTCTCTGTCATAAACCCGCGCAGTGCGCTGTTTCTCTGTGATTGTGCGTGTTGCCCAGTCCCCCGTCTTACGTTTTCTCTGAAGCATCTTTTCTGTGTCTCTCCCAGCAGGAACAAGCACAAGTCAAAAGGCACTTCATCCTGGAAGCTATTTGCACAGAAGCCTGAGGCACAGGAAGTCCCTTTCACTAGTGGTGGTCGTGCTGCTCAGGTGGGCAAAGAACTTATTTGGACTGAGGTTTTTTGGGGTTTGTTTTGTTTTGTTTGTTTTGTGGTTTGTTTTTTTTTTGTTAACCTCCCTTTCTTCTTGCAAAGGAGCATCTTGCTCACTTGAGAAGAAGGAGGTCCTCTTGTAGAGCACTGCGGTGCGGTTGGCTTGGTGCGTCAACAAGAGAGATGGCCGCGTGGG
Organism: Rhinoptilus africanus; assembly: GCA_013400135.1. NCBI lineage: Eukaryota > Metazoa > Chordata > Aves > Charadriiformes > Glareolidae > Rhinoptilus > Rhinoptilus africanus. The sequence goes on from VXBO01008333.1 coordinate 341,364, forward strand.
GTTTGTGTGCTTTGGGCTTAGCTTGAAATATTACGGCCTCAACTTCAGTGCTATAATCTGGCATTAAAATGTATTTACTCTGTAATTGTCCTGGATACTGTCTGATTTAATAGTGATTTTTTATGTGTATTTTTATACCTCCTGGACCTGTAGTGTAAAATGACATTAAGCAACTTGTGCATGTGAATCATCTCCAAGGTAACTTAGTTATCAAAACATAGTATCTCAATTGCTAAGAGTAACACTTTCCACTTCTCTAATTGCACTTGTGCAACCTGTGCTGCTTATACTGCCACTGTTCAAATTATTGTGTACAGGTGTACTCAGTAAGGACTTTCCAATTTACTTTTCCCAGTTGTAGCAATTAGTTATTATCTTTTCATTTTGATCTCAAGGCCTGTAAAATAAGTGAGTAAATGTAAACAGCATCCTTGAAACGAAACTCTTCATGGCATTTTTGCCTACTGATAATTTGAAGAGGCAGCCTGCGTTTTCTGTTGTCTGTGGCATAATTAATCTACTTGAATTATACTTGAACAGCAACTCTGATATCAGAGGAGGGTTTAGCAGCCTTGGAAGTTAGGAGCTTTTGAATAAGGCAGCACTGAAGAGTTCCTGTACATTATTACTTGGCTTGTTGGGAAGAGACTGGTAAATTTGTGGCCAGAAGTGGCTATGTACTTGCTTCCTTTCCCTTCTTCTCACAAACTTTTCTGTTTTACTCCCACCTCTCACATACAGTTACTCAGCAAGTCCGGGTTGTTTACTGCTGTGTCTTTATCCCAAACTGAGATGCTTCTACACTGTGCTAATAATTCATTGGCATCAGTCAGACAAAACAGGCCTATCTGCTGGAATACCAGAAGAAGTTTGGGCTGCTTTGTGGGAGTTTGGTGCCCAAGTGCCCTCTGTGTGACCCACTGTGTGCAGTTGGGTCCTGTACGTTTCTTGACTGAGGACTTCATGCATTCTGGTTTTGTTTCTGCCTTTATTGAGTAATTTCATTTCTTTCTGATCTCTTTTTTTATTTTGGTATTGCCACTTTTGGGGGAATTTTGGGGAATCTATAGATGAAAAATACAATTTAGTGGTAGTTTTGTCATATATAAGTAGGGCAAGTGAGTGCTCTGCAGCGTTCCTTCTTGACCAGGAAGGGTGGGAACCTGCTCATTCTGAAAGCTGTCCTGTCCTCTCCCAAAAAGCCCCTATGCAAAAGCAGCCCCAGATTTCCTGGCTTGAGCAAAGCCTTCTACAAAGCACTTTCACATCAGGCTCTCCGTACCCACGAGAGGACTTGGCACAGGGGAGTGTTTCTGTTCCAAGTGGGTTAGGAGCGTGCACAGCCCGTCATTCGGTGATAGGAAGTCTTTGGTGGCAGCTCTGCTGTATGTAGTTCCTGCCATTATTGGCCAAGAGCTGCTTGGTTGTGCTACCATGAGTGCTTTGTGGAGCTGTGAACTGGACAGGAGAGCTCGTCTGGCATTATACTAGATTATACGTAGTTGCTATATGGCTTTGAAAAAAAAATTATGTAGGAGTTTCACTGCATCTCTGATGTGTTTCACAGCATGGCCCTGCAAACACGTGTTATTTTGCAATGTTGGATTGAGAAGCTGGAAGGCAAAAAGAAAAAGATTCAAGACCTACTTAAACTAATTTTGTTGCCAAATTCTTTGTGTTATCAAGCCCCGCCTGTGTCTGTAGCTCTCTTCTTTCCCTGCCCACCCCCTCCTGGGTGGCCTTATTAGTCAGGGAAGAGGAGAATTTTGCAAACAAAGTTCGGGTGTTGGGCTTGTGCTTTCAATAGCAGCCGTGCCCCTGTGTAGCTTGGCTTCCATTGGGATTAATATGAGGGGCTTCAAGCTGAATACAGCCGTTTTGCATAGACCTGGCTAGTGCCTTTATTCTCTATGGGTGCTCTAAATATTGTGTCCATATGTGCTTTGTGGGGGAGTTCTCTCCGTACCTGTTGGTTTTCTTTCTGAGTTAATGACCTCCCGTGCACTGCTGGCGTACTCCGTAGTGTTAACCATGTACATAGTCATTTCCTTTTCCCTCTTACCTCATTTTAGAAGACTTTGCTCTTGAATCTTGTAAATGGGGTGATAATTTCAAAGCAAACAGCTTCCAGTCCTTTCCTGCCAACTTCTGCCCACAAGGTATGCAAAGTAAACGGAGCAGTTAGGAAATCAGCTATGTACCTTCCCTCCTAGTGCAAGGCATCCCAGGATGGTTCATAGCTCTTTAAGTCATGAATAAAGGGAGAGAATGAGATTGGTACACCCAAGTTGTGTTTTAATGTATGGAGCTATTGCACAGATCATTCACATTCTTAAGAAGCTTTCAAAAACCTTGTAAAATGTGAGGCTTTAAAAACACCTCCACTGTTGATGTATTGAATGTAAAGGTGTTTTATTGCTTGTAGGAGACAAAGGAAATCAAAATATCAAGGATGGGGTGAAAGAAGTGTAGATAATTTTCTTCACATATAAAAAAAGAACTTTGAAGCAGACTTTACCTGAATACAAGGATTCTTACTTTTGTTAGACTCTTGGAGGAAGCTTAGAAGGATTTCCAGTTGCTACCATGACATTTATTGGTTTGATTTGGAAACCGTGGGTCTGGATGCTGGAATGGTGGGTACAGAGCAGTCGCAGGGTACTATAGCCGTAACAGGATATGCAGATTTGTGTATTCATTCGAGGAGAGAAGTGTAGGCAACTATTAAAAAACGTGACTTTAAAAAGTTGGTAAAGAAATGGTTAACATTTAATATATTTAGCTCCAGCCCAGTTACTGAACAGCCTTTGCCAATTGAGCAATAGGTAAATTTGTTAAATGTGAAAACGCGACCTGAGGTTATCGACCCAGAGGCTCAGCTACAAGGGGATGGCATGGCTGTGAAGAGGAATAACCATTATGTGATCTCCTCCAAATGAGAGAGGGCAGGTCCCAAGTGTACGAGGCTTGCAGGAATTCAAATCAACAGTCGAATTATAATCTGATGAGGCCATGAGCAGAAACACAACTTCCGTTTAAAGCTCAGGCATGTGGCAGCACAAGTAGAAGGCTGGAGCCCGCCCGTCCCAAAAGAAGACCCTTCATTACCAATTTTACTGCCTTGTCATGCTTTGAAGGGCAGTATTACAATAACCCACGGTGGTTCTCCTTCACACATTTCTTACCACTTTGTAAAAGTAGCTATATGCCTGGAGTGCTCTCTGCTTCTTTTCAGAAAGAGGGTCTCAGTTATTAAAAAAAAAAAAATTGTATGTATTCTATATAATATATATAATATGCTTTATAGTTACAATTGATGTGATTTTAAAGGAAAATATGCTCTGTTATGTGAAAACTTTCCCTTTGTTTTTCCCAAGTGAAGGTTTTGAAACTCGCTGAAGGTAGAGGTTTTTTTTAATAGAAATTCCTTGAGTAACATAAACCTTAACTCAAAACACCTGAAAGAATGTAACATTTCTGTCTTCTGGAATATTTCAGTTGTACTTGTGCCAAGTGCAGAGCAGTGTACTCAGCTGTAAGGGGCTAGTTTGGCTGTACTTGTAGTCCCTCGAATGCATGAGCCGATTATTTTTTTTTAATACAGATTTAACGTTAAGCTCCTGAAAGGAGAGGAAATATTACAATTTGAGTAAATTTCATATACATGTATATATTGGCCACAAGGTAAGGATGATGTGTTCCTGGAATAATTTCTTTTTAAATAGTTGTCCTTCAATAAAGCATGAGATCAAAGATCCCAAACCACACAATAATTTTTTTTCGCTCTTTAGTTCAAATAAACCTCACCTCAATTGATTTTTTTTTTTTTCCTGAGTGAAATCATGAATATCCTCTTTACAAACCTGAGAGAGATGAGGAGTTGAGGTAGCCTTCTGCTTAGCCTAGCCCCCATGAAGCAGTGACTGCTTTGTGACATTTGATTCAGCATCTGCTTTTTACCTGTGAAGCCTTAATGAGGTTAAAGCTCTCCAGGTAAATGCAATTACACATAGGATGCAGATCGTACCAAAGCCAGGAGATCAGCAGTCTGGAAGCTTTGTGGCTGAACTACAAATCATCAGAGTAACCTTCTCTTCAGTACATACCCATTCCCGTTCTCTCTCTCTCTTCTGGGGAAAGCAGCAGTAGTTAGTGGGACAGACTGTACCTTCGTGGTTTACATTGTGCAAAGATCAGCAAACCATGTAGGAATGCAGATTTTTATTTATTTTTTTGTCCCCTGAGTGGCTGTTTGAATGGCTTTCCTCTTGCTCTGTGGTCAGAGAAGACAATGTCTTACCTACTTCTCTGTCACAATTACAGTAGCTCCTTTTTTTTGCAGAGTCTAAAGATGGTTCTTTTTTCCTTCAGATTGTACATGTTAAGCATAGTGAGCACAATATGTTTCTTTTTCATCCTTTCTTCTGGAGAAATCTGGCAGCAGATTGCTGAGTACTGGGAAGGTTGGCTAATGGGAGCAATCCTTGCAGCCGCTTCATATTATTTGGCTGTTTGAAGCGAGGGATAAAAAAACTAGATGGCATCTAGGTTGGGTTTTATCTCTTTCGTGTGATGAGGCTGCAGATGTGAAAGTTTTGAGAATGCTTTAATATTTTTCCTCTTTCTAATTTTAGTTACTAATATCTATGGCCTACTTAAATAAGATGGACCCACGTACCTCAAACTGAATATCTGATTATAAGAAAATCAGATTGCTTTCCTCAAGCGAGCAGTTGTGCAAACTCAAAACATACAGAAAAGATGAATTAACTGAAGGTGTGGAGATGGAGCACACCAAACCTCAAGCTGCCTGCGGGCAGAGTGTACTCTTGAGAGAGAAATTCTCGTTCTCCTTTAGATTAGAAAGAAAGGGGGATTTGATCCCCTGTGAAGGTGGAAAAAGCATGATGCTGCCTCATGCTCCCACCTGGGAGTTGTTCTTCATCACTAGATCCTTTTCCAGAAGAGGAGGTGGCTACCATTTTACAGGAGAGCAAAGTGAAGGACAAGGCTGTACTTATTTGCCCAGGATCAGAACTGGGGATTTATTCCCCACACCTGGCAGATTCAGGAGTAGAAATCATGTGTCCATAGGCCTTTGTGCTCGGAGACCCTCTAGGGTGTCCTTCTGTCTGAAGAATGGCCCTCAGGTGGTGGTTTGGACCTATATTGTACATAAATTGTATAACTTCAACTAACAAGAACACACTAAGATTACACCGAGTGGATGTTTACACAAGGAAATTAAATTGTGAGTCTGTGCAACTGGGTCCGATTAAAATGAAGTGTCACCACATCAATCATGAGCAGAGGCATGCGAAGGAAATCCTCCGCCAGCGTTCCTCGGGAGCGCTGCAAATGCCTCGCTGTTCCTGGAGTGCAAAATCATTCCTCTCCCCTAAAGAGCATCCAAATGCTTTTAATATTGACCAGGAGATTAAAAAAGCCCAAACAACTAAGCGTAAAGCTTGGATCCTATTACTGTATTGAGTAGCTATTAATATGGCTGCTGTGGGAGATGTGGCAGGAGAGGAAGCGCAGCTGCCTATCGCTGCTGCAAACTTAAGAGCTTCTAAAGTTTTAAAACGCTCCTGCTGCTTCCTCCCACGTCAATATTACCTGCCATCCTCTATTTGTATTTTGTGCATTGACTTGGGAAAAGATTTGATTTGACCCTACAGCACAGCTTGAGGAACCGGCTGTGCAGAATATTAATATCTGATCTTGTTTCATTAACATCAATTTCAGGCATGCATTCCAGAGGGGGTTAATATTAAGCTGTTTTTAACCGCGGCAATATTGTACAGATTCCTAGACTGAACGCACCAGCTGGTTTGCACTAAATTTTATGGTGCAGGAGACAAGAAACAGGCTTCCTCCTCATGGAAAGGGAATGTGGCAGTGGAAGTCCTGGAAGCGCGGGGAGGTTGTGGACGCTGGGTGGGATGTCTTGCTCTCACAGAGAGGTCTGGCAAAAGCAAGGCAGGAGGGATGGCTGATTTTAGCTGTGCTCCCTCCTTGGTTTCTGACACTGCTGGTCGCCTCAGGTTCTTCGTCCCGATCCCACCTCGGCTCCCTTCTGGAGTTGTGTTTGCCCATCTCTCGTTGTGAGTCGCAAGCTTTTGGCCAGGCTGCGTGCCTGGACTGGCTTGTGGCCACCCGCCCTGCTCCCTGCACCCACCAAAACCAGCTGTGGTTCTGCAGTCACTTGCTGGACATTGAAGCAGACGTTGCAGTGACCTGATCTCTTGTGAGACTACCAAATGGAGTCCTTAGATATTTTTTTTTAATTTTTTTTTTTTTTTTACAATTCTGATAAGCAGCCTTGGAAGAAGTGAACGAACCATATCCTTCTCTCTTCCTCCACTCTTTCCACCACATAAAGTGGCATAATTAGGTAGCAGCTATATTGTTTTACAAATGCCTCTATGCGTGAAATTAGCATGCTTCCAAAAAAAGCCCTAATCCAGGAAGGCTCTGCAATGTTTGTTACAGTAAGTTAGGCCCGTGACATGCTATCCTCTGAGAAGTATTCCTGCATAGGATCTAGTTATCCAGTTCATCAACATGCATAATTTCTTCCACCACTCCTAGCTTTCAGTCGAGACTGGTTTTTGTGAAGATGTCTGCAGAGGAGTTTTACGTATTGAGCCATACGAAAAGGTTAAAAAATTGTTGTTGCGGCAGCTGAGGAAAGCTATAGCATAAATGCTCACTGCTTTAAAATATGAAAAAATGGTGTCTTTTAAATATCAAAGGGATTAGTATTAATCCAGCACTTGTGATTTTCTTAAATCATGTTATTTGCATAATAATACTCACCACCTGCTATATCTTCAAAGCGCTTTTCAGGCATTAACTAATTGATCTTTGTAACACCCCTGTGATGTAAAGACCTGTTATTATCCCCACTCTGCAGATGTGGAAACCAAGACCCAGAGTAGCTGAAGGAACTTGTTGGGCACAGGGCTGAGGTGGTGGCATCGCAGGCACCAGATCCCTTTTGTCCTGTCCTCCGGCCGTTTCCGCTCACAGCACTTCCAGGGGCAGCCGTGCTTTCTTCTTGCCTGCCTTTATTTCAAAACAAAAAAGGCACAGAGTTATTTCTTTGTGTCTTTGGAGGGATATTGTCGGGGGATGTTTGCTTGTCTTGATTTTTGAGGGGTTTTTTGCTAAATGATTTTGCTCTGGGTTTTAGTCGCCCTATAGTCAAAGACACGTTAGACGGAAAAGCTTCTTACAGCTCCTTATTGTCTGTGTGCACCACAGCGATACTAGTTGAGAGCTTTTAAGCACATTTTTCTTTGTTCTGGATTCAGTATGGTCTTGCTGTTAGGAACCTTTTTGGTCAGATTTGCCCCTGCTTGTCAGAATAAGAAACTACAAAAATGGGAAGTGACAGGGTAAGTTGCCGGTCGTTATAAAATTTCATTACCTGTTCCCGTCCCGCACTGGCAGTGAGCAGCAGTGCCCAGGTGCTGCCAGAGGAGCAGCCGGTGTCTGCAGCGAGGGATGCTCGGGTGGTGGGAAGTTGGGACGGTGCTGCTGCCAGGATGGCAGTGTCTTTCCTCCCTGTGGGACATCTGCCTCCCGGTTTTCCTGCGCCACATGTCTCTGGGAGCCATGGGCACGCATTGTCCCAGCCCTTGGTGGGTGGCATGCAGGTCCCCCCAACCTCCACTGCCTTCAGACCAGAGCTTAGTAAAACACCAGGTGGGCCTTGATGAGTGTCGTGTACGTGGAGCAAAAATAGGGCAAAAAATGGAGGACGGGCAGGTGTCGCACACCAAAGTCAGAGAATAGATATTAAAAACTCTTTCATGGGTAATAATCTAAGGGGAGTTTAAAACAGAGTATTAAAAAATATATTGCAGTCTCTTTCGTCTGTCAGTGTCATTTTAATACTCAGTGCGAGGGCTTAATATTAAAGTGTATGGATCTGTTTCTACAGATGTTTCAGCAGTGTTATCTCCAAGCAGGAAAGTAAATCTTGGTGGTGGAGCACTGGGAGCCCATCAGTGCAGGCTCAGACTACACCATAGGAAAAGCCCGTGTCACACCAGATTTCAGGAGAGGATTTCAGATAACGTATGGTTTCCCAAGCACTCGGGTTCCCGTGAGGGCTGCAGCGGCGGCAAAGTGGCAGATTATGTCAACAAGTTCGGGACAGGGTTACATAGATTGGCTGTAGTTATTTGGCTAAGCAGGGGGCTGGGGGAGGCGAGGAGGGGGAGCTCAAGTCGCCCTGAATTCCTTTGTACTCCAGCCGGGACAGATGGGCTGTGATCTCTCTTCACAGCACAAATTACAGGGTTTCCAGACCCCCAGATGCTTGTGGGTTGTTGGCTTCTTTTCACTCCCTCGGACGTCATTTCCATACAGCCTGTGTTGGCCCAGGGCACAAACAGATCCAGCTTCAGGTGAGGACGTCACTTGTCCCATGAGGTGCTCTCTCCATGTTTTATGGCATCTTCAGGTGAAAGGGATGAAACCGAAGAGTCCCTAGATGAAACGCTGCTCAGAGAGAGAAGGGCAGCTCAGGAGAGGGAGGAGAGAGGGCAAAGCCCTGGTCGTGCTCCGAGTGGTGCTTGGCAGTCGGCGAAGCGCTCCAGTGCTGATTAATCTGCTAATGATGTGTTTGAAGACAGAGAAGTGGACTTAAGGGTAGATCACTTAGCAAGAGGCAGGGCTGGAAGCGCGGGTCAGGGCACGGGGACAATATGAGCCAGTCAGGGTCTGGGGAGGCTTGTGGGAGGCATCACTCCGGCTGTGGTCCCCTGGCAGGGATGCGTGCAGTGCTTGGGAGAACGGTTGGGCCATGGGGTCCCCAGTGATCCCACCAGCTGCAGAAGCACCTCTCTGCATCCTTCCCCACCAGAGGACAGGGCCACCCTCATGCCCGCGGGAGCCAGCTGCTCCAAGTGCTTCAGGGGGAAGTCACCATGCTCACAACTACATCAGATTATTATTTTTATTTTGTGGCCAAGGGCACAATGGCTTGGGCAGTCACTTTGGTCGCACCTCTTACGCTTGGGGAGACCTGAGGGAAGAAATGACCACAGCTGAGTGTGGTGCTGCTGGGGCTGGTGGTGAAGCAGAGGTTGAGCTTCCCTTTATCGTGCTCAACAAATGCTTTCTGGCCTCTGAAGGGACCAGAGGGAGTGGGAACTTGTAACCAATCTTCCCTTTCCTGCTTTTGCTGTTGAGGGTAAACATGGGCCATCAGATTGTGTCTGAATTACAATGTGGACAGTGATGGCTTCCAAAACATCAAACAGGGACATGCCCTCTCTCCCCTGAATTTTTTTCTTGTTGATCTGAAACAACTCAAGTGTAGAGTTTCTCAGGACCTCAGATGGTAGATGTACCGAAAGGAGTCTGTAGAAGACTTCTTACTTTAACATACTTGTAACTAGGGCAAAAAGGTTTTAAACCCAAATCTATAATGTCTCTGCCCCTCTCCCTCTTACATTAATGAAAGGAATAAAAATATTTTTGCCACTCAAACTTACGTCTGAGACTTGGGATTATGATGTTTATGAAGGATGCAGGGCTGTCTGCAGCGATGAATGACATCCTACATATGTCCAGCTGAAGCTTCTCCATAGCATCCCATCAGAGGGCCTCATGTCTGGACGGCAGACAACATCAGATGCGATTTATTCCTGGGCTTTGGATCAGGCAGCACAAATGTGATTCAATTTTTTTTTCTTACTGTGGATACATACTCACTTATGGGACTGTGATGATCGCTTTTCAGAAAACCTGGGCACGTCTCAAATAATGATTACTTTTGATCTCCTTTCTGCGAGGCTGTACTGAACTATCAACTCATGTGGGAGGTCTCAGCAAACTCAGTTTATTTAACATATAAAATAAAGGAAAACGGGTTTAGGGAGGGATCTGAAGAGGCCATATACAGAGTCCATCCTCTGTTGCAAGGCAGAATCAGCTGTGGTTAAGCCATTTGATACAGATGCTTGTGGAACCTCTTCTCCAGACCGCTGACAGGGAAGACTTTGTAGCTGTCTATTCTTCTGCTCAACTGAACTACAGTGAAGCTTTTCCTGATGTTTATCCTGCAATTCCTGGATGCTATTTAGGTCTCTTGTCTTTAATAGACATGGTGAATAGTTCATTCCCTTCCTCTGTGAATAATTCCTCTCTATTTGTGTACTCCATAAAAGCTAAATCACTTGCCAATAATTCTTGGGCCCTTGAAACAGTGAGAAAGCAAGCTTTTAAACTGTTTAAAGTTCTCTTCAGAAATAACGCTGCTTTGGCAATTTATACAGCCTTGAACTTGTTTGTGAGCTGACTCTATAGACTGTCACTGGCTAGGTTTGTTTAGTAAACTTTTTAAAACCTCTCACCTTCTAAAAACCAATTGTTTCCAGGCTGGGGTTGTAAATGGAGTCCTGTGCCTCTCGCTTGTTTAATTTTTCTGTGAACAAAAATGCTAGTGTCTACGTTCAAGGGCCTGCCTTGCTTTGTACTGGCTGATTTGCAATACAATGTGTAAATATAGTAGCAGCCTGGAACAAAGGAGAGCCTGTTTATCCAAACAAATTTGAGGGTGAGGGTGAAGAGGTAAATTGCAGCCTGTTCACTGAACTGCAGCTTGAAAGCAGAACGAAACAACTGTGCAGGGAAACGTGAGGGGCAAAATGATCCTCGGGGGGGTTTCGGCCCTGTATTCCTGTAATTTTAGGGTAGCGCTGTCCCAAGGAGCCAAGGCAAGCTGTCGGGGCACCCAGGTGCTTCCTGGCCCTTTGGAGGAGCTTCACCAGCAATTTAAGTTGGTTTTTATTTGTTTTTTTTCATAGACGGATTTTGTGTCCTGCTTAGAGCAGTTGTTCTTCTGTAGGCAGTTGTGTGGAGTCCAGTGTAACCTCTTGGCAGGTCTCATCGTCGCAGTTCCCCCGTCCGCAGCGTTTTAGCCAATTGCTTCTACTTGTCCTGAACTAAAGCCAGCAAACACATTTCTCGGATTTAAGTATTCTGGGTATTTTGGTCTTATTGTTAAGCTTGTGTATTTCAGCTATAACAGCTAAGTCTATTAGCAAAGAGATTAAATTGTGTAGAAGTTATATTGCCTTGTCCAGACATGAAAAATAAATTGTTGGAAATGGGCGTCCGTCCAAGGTGTGATCGCTCCTGGAAAATAAATTGGACAAAAGTACTCGCTGTGGCGCTTTGCAAAAAGGCCTGTGCCTTGCACACTCACTTTTCGCACTTCCTATAGATGAGTTCACTACATAATTACAAAAAGCATTAAGGAGAATCACCTATTCAAACTCATATTGATAGTGCTTATCACAGCTAACTTTGGCTGTGATAAGGGTCTGGCTTGCTGAAAATTTACTTTTTTTTTTTTTTTGTCCTGCTTCTGCTACTATGAAACAGCTGGAAATGGTGATTTTTCAGAGCAAGGAAGGTGGGTTGTAGCGGGGACAGGAATGAGGTGAACGCTCCTTTAAAGTAGCTCATGAGCTGCTTGGCTCAGTCGCCTCCTGCGTGCTGTGTAGTATTTACTGTCCTATCAAGCAACGTGAAGTTTCATCTGTCCTTTGTTTTCCTGCCCATTAAGTACAAAATTCATTCTGGTTTTGCAAAGCCTTCTTCTAAACTTTCACGAGTTATAAATTATGGCTTTTCTGAAATCTTCAGCCTTGCCTGTGGGAAGAACGCTTTAATTTGGTTTAACAGTAGATGAGTAATCTAGCTACACATAGTGATTTTTCAGTTCAGCCTCAGTCAGCTTCTTACTCCAACTGTTCCACTAAAATTTCAAAGGCGGCAATCAATTCCCAGCCAGCCTTGTTTATCCTCCTCTTGATTTTTCTTGTTCTCTTCTTGGTCTATGACACTGAAGAGAGCTCTGTCTTATAAAGCATGTGTGCGGTATTCCTGTTAATGGTTTTCAACACAATTTTGTTAAGTCAGGGTGCTGACCTGGTTCTGCTTCGTTCAGCCCTCGCCTGGTATTTTATCGTGGAAACTCAAATATTTCGTGCTTGCCATTTCAAAACAGATGAACAGCATCTCTTAAGGAATATGTTTTAACTTCTTGTGTCTGTTTTGGTCCTTTCCTGTGTGAAACTGGGTCAGCGTTGGTTAAACTAGTTTATCTTGTTCTCCATACACCTAGAGCACAAAGTCAGGCTGAAAGCTCTCGCAGGTTCACCCTGCAGCTCTTTTATAAGCACCCAAATTTGAAATGCATCCTTTAAACGCCAGCGAGCTCTGTTCTGCGGGTGGGTGGATGGATGGGATGGAAGGATGTCAGAGCTGACTGGTGTCTGGGAGCACAGGGGGTGGCTGTGCCGAGGCCAGCGGGGAAGGTCCCAGTATGGGGTGAGGGAAGAGGGATACCCTGGTGGTGCAGGAGCTGCCACCCTGCGAGGTTCTGGCGGGTCAGCAGATGGGATGCAAGGCTGTTGAAAGGCTTGGTTTTTATTCCTGTAATTAGTAGGTAAGGTTATTTTACTCTTGAGAATGTGTAAGAGGGAGGCTTGGTCTTTGGGGACTGCTGCCTGCTGAAGGAGTGGGGGGGAGTGGTTGTTTTGTTTTAAGCAGCCAAGCGTGGTACGGACCGTTTCCTGATGGACCGACAGAAACATCTTCATAGCTCTTGTTCTAAAAAGCTTTGAGAAGGCTGTGGGCGATGGGTCAGCCCATAAATGTTATTAATTTCATGTGGAGTGGCTAAACTTCCTGCTGACTTAGGTAATGTACCCACTGAGCTTGGATAAAAGGTTAGAGATGGCAATTATGGAAAAATCCTTTTCCGTTAAGCTTTTCTAAGCTTATCCAAGCCACTGTCAATAATTACTCTTTTTTCTTTGCTATTGTGAACTGAGTCTAATCCAGACTTAGTTTATTTAATTTTTTATTGCTTGAATGTGCATGCTCACGCTACGTGGAGAATATCAAGCTACATCGGGCACACACTGAGCAAATGCATTTGCTGGATGTACCTGGTGTGTTAAGCAGTGAATAGATTTACAGCATGTTTGTAAGTGGTCATAATTGGGTTGTAAAAGTGTGCTGTCTTGGCATTTTTTATTTCTCCGGTTATCTCTGAAGTTGAACAAGGCATCTTGCAGAGTGGCATCGAGGAGGAGGAGGGGTTCAACCAGAAGGGCCAGAAATAGCAGCTGTTTGTTTATGCCAGGATTTTTATTCTCTCTTCTTCCTACTCCCTTTCTTAGGGGTAGTCTTATGTATTCCACCCACTCTCATTCCCTTCTGGTGAATGTGTGTGGATATGCTCCAGGACCATATGTGCTCGTAGATACATACTTCAAAGGAAACTCTAGACCGCCTAGAGAAGCTGCTTGAGTTTAGATGAGCCCTGAATTTGCCGACTGCTACAGCATTTCCTTTGAAGAGCCGCATGGCAGTGCTGCCACATCTTTCCTTCGGCACCTTTACACACTGATGAACACCCTCACCCTCCGAAGCAAGTAAGCTGCTGATACACGTACTCTGTATGAATTTCACCTCAAGGCATGAGCTCAGCTGGGCTTTTTGGTGGCTAGCTGACATGTTTGCGTCACACGATGTATTTGCCCAACAGAACAGTGAGGATAATGTGAAGTTGTTTCTTGTTCCCCTCCTCCATGCACAGTGATTTCTAAAGAGGACTTTCCCAAGCAGTTTTCCAGGAACAGCAGGCGCTTGCCCCAGCTGATGCAGGGGCACTGCCTTACTAAGTTGTTATTTCTAGGTACTGGGGATTCTGGCTGCAGACCAAAAGGACTTTGGCCGTGTATGCCCTGCTGGGGCTATACTTGGTTAGGTGCCTACTTTCTGTTTGACAAACCTCTGCAGATTCTTGGTGGCTTCCGTAGCATTTGTGTGCTGTTACATGCTAAATGTACTCTTGATTGGGGAATGCAGGGCATCTGGTGCAGATTTCAGCATCGTTTTTCTTCCAAAACCCAGAATTGCGCAATAGCTGCTCCATTCCAGCAGCAGCAGCTGTTGAGCCTCCACCATGTTCACGTTAAATGTTTGCCAGGAGTTGTCCATTAAGTTTTCCAATATGAAACAATGATCTTTCATATGAAAGCATATACGTTAAAAAATCTTCCTACCTATTTTTATAGATATTTGGTCCACTGCTCTTGAAAAATGAGTGATTGTACCTGGCAGATGCTTCAGCAGACTTTTATACAGCATCTTTCACTCTCTATGTGCTCTAATCCACGGGGCTGATCTTCATTAATTTGTTTCTGTAGATCCTAGACAGGCTGATCTTGTTTGTAGCTAGCTGGAGGTAAGGGAAGGAAAAGAGTTTGATTTTTCACAGTTGTTGCCATGCAGTCATGCGTTGCCTTCTCCAGCCTTCGCACTTTGGTCAGCCATGAAATGCAGCACGCGAGGGCGTGGATGGAAACTGTCAGCTAAAAAACCCACCCGCTCTGAAGGTAGGGAATTGGTTGTGTTAGGGATGAGCAGTCTTGCTTGCTCGCCTCCGAAGACAGTGGCATGAAATTGCCTTTAGACACTTGACAACAGCAAAAGAAAATGACTTCTTCCCCTCGCCCTGCCTTCGGAAAAGCATGTTCTCATTAGCCAGGCTGCTCGGAAAGGTGCGATTCTCTTTGTTATCCCTGAGATGATCTGCCCCTGTGCTGGGGGGGCTTCTCGCCTCCCTGGCCACGTACTTGTTTCCCTGTTATCCGCGGCTGGTGGAGTGTTTGTGTTCACAGGATCATTTGTTTACAAATGATATCGTTTCTCCTGAGACAACATCTTCTGATGATGATCAATGGCTCAGTTACTTTTAATAAAGCTGAGGCAGTCAGACACAGGAATTCTTTTGAAGCTGTTGAGGCCTCGTCTGAGTCATATAATACCTTAAATGAAAACAGAGCAAATAGGAAATGTAGAAGCGAGTGACAGGTGTTGGCAGGAGGGATGTTTAGGAAGTTTATAGCTTTCACGGCTTTCTTTTCTGCTCAGGGCAGATGATTGCTCTGCCTTTAGGCACAGACAAGCTGCAAATGAGAAGATGGTGGAGAAAAATGCCTAGCAGTGGCAGGGACGTGTGTGATGGGTCTGACCCAACGTGTCTTCCTTTTTCAGCACAGGCAAAGCTCCTCGTTCTGCTGGACCGAGTTCAGCATCTGGTGCTGACACCCTTGGCCCCAGGAGGGGGTGGCACAGGATGGGACTGGCTGAAGGCCAGGGCTCAGCAGCTCAGCTTCCCACCAGGAAGGGTCTCCTAGGACCTTCAGTAATTATTAGTTCCAAGATGCTCTAGTAGGTATTGAGTGGTTTAGGGACATGTTTGGAAGCCGATTCTGTAGTCTAAAATACGTATTGCTGTATGTTTCAGTCTCCCCCAACCTCCCTACCCGTGTGTCCGTACAACAGTTTAACTCTTGCCAATTCAGACTGTACACAGGCTTGTGTCAAGCTAGCAAAGCGATGATGCTTTTCTGCAGAGGGCATAAAAGGGGATCTTTAGATAGTGCATTTAACTTTTTCTTTCATAGGAATGTATACATAGGGGTGAATGCTGAGTGAGGACGTCCCCACTATTCGCTTTTCCGATAATATGAAGCTTAAAGGCAATACATTTATGGCCTTTAAAACTCTTCTAGGCAAAACAGCTCATTAGATGCTCAAAAGAGACTAAGTTTCAGGGGGAAAAAATGAAGTAGAATGCGTGTTGTGCTGGATGGTTTATTTTTGTAACCCTGGGCATATGCTAGTGTGCTGTAGAAGATGTGGGCTCTTCTTTCCCTGCTCCCCTTCCTCTCCCATCAGCCTCCAAGCTTTTTGAACCAGTGCATGTTGTTAGCTCTTAACCTCTTGCTTCTCTGCCGTGCTGCTGCATGGATAAACAGCTGACTGGCAATACTGTCTAGGCACGGCTGTGGCAAACGGGTTATTGCTCTGCTGGCAGCTGGGTGTCACTTTCCACAGCACCTCGTATCTGACCACAGTTTGAGAGCCACTACCCTGGTCTCCAGTCTCTCTTGTACTGGGGATCCCCAAAGCAGACACGTTACTCCAGGTGTGGCCTCACCTCTCTCATCCTACTGGCAACACTTTGCCAAATGCATCCCAGGACACCATTACCCTTCTTTGCAGCCAGGGCACATTGCTGGCTCCTGTTGAAGTTGGTGTCCACCAGGACTCTGAGCTCCTTTTCTGCCAAGCTGCTTCCCAGCTGGGTGGTTCTCAGCGTATACTGGTGCATGGGGTTGTTCCTCCCCAGGTGCAGGACTTGGCACTTTGCCCTGTTGAACTTCATGAGGTTCCTGTTCGCCCGTTTCTCAGGCGGTCAAGGTCCTTCTGGATGGTAACACAACCATTTGGTGTATCAGCCAGTCCTCCCAGTTTTGCTGAGGGTACACTCTGCCCCATCATCCAGCTCACTGATTGATGGAGATGTTGAACAGGAGTGGACCCAGTATTGACCCTTGGGATACACCACTGGTCACTGGCCTCCAGCTCAATTTTACGCTGCTGAAGCATATGAGTTTTCTCATAAAAAGCACCTTGACTGGCTTCTGCTGGAGACCTGAGAGAAGTTGCTGTGAGTGAGGTGTGGAGATTTGTGGCAGTGTTTGCAATAAGTCTTGCTTGAACAGCTAGGGGGGAGGTTTTGGAGGGAGAAATGTGTGTTTGTCTTGTAGGTTATTGCCAATTTGTACATTTTTATCATTAGTCTTGAAAATAGTTTACCCCAAGCTTAAATCCCCAGCTTCTGGAGTCAAATGACTGAGGGAACGTCAGCATTTTCTTAAATAGTTTCCTTATTCCTGGGATTAACTTGAGATGGTATGGCAAGCTAAATCGAAGTGCTTACAAATGAAAGGTGAATAAAAACGTGCATTATTTGCCACTTGTGGACCTGGGATTGTCAGTATGGCTGGGGTCTGGACTGCTGTGTAGCCTGCACAGCCCAGTGCCGGGGTGGCGGGGGGCTGTGGGAGGGGAGGCAGGCGGTGACGGAGGCTCGCTGCTGGCAGGGCACGTGCGTTGTGTTGAAGTGTGCATCGAGCCAGTGAGGTTACCTCCCAGGGACCGTAATGCGCTTGCAGTCGTCCTCTGTCTGCGAAAGTAGCTGTCAGGCTGAGTGCTGTTCCCCTTCCTTTGTGGGGTGGGGTGGGGTTCAGGGCTTTCCATCCTGCCCACAGTTCCTTGTGCCTCTCTTCCCTCCTTCCCTGCAGCTGGCGGGTGCTGCTTCCTCCCCGCGCTGATTCAGCTTGTGGCGTGGCTGCGCTTTGCGCCAGACCTCTGAGGTGTTTTGATCTGGGGGCGATTTGTTTGGGTTTTCTAAAAGAACAGGGTGCTCTTTCGGAGGTTTCGTTTTTAAACTCCAGGTGTGAACGCGCGCCCAGCTTGCCTGTGGTTAGACAGGCAGCTGAGCCAGTGCAGGGGAAAGCTGTGGGAGCCCTCCCGCGCGGGCAGGGAGGCAGGGGCTGGTGGCTCCCAAACCAGCTTTGCCGCTGAGGCAGCAGCATCCTTCCCCAGGTGCTGGCTGTGCTTCCCACCCTTCCCTGAAGTTGCTGCCCACTTGTTAAAAGCTGGTTAAACAGAGTCCAAGGCACCACCTTGGGACCTGGGGGGGACTTTTACTCCACCTTCTTGGTGGCAGGGCTGTAGGCACAGCCCCGTCTCCTGTAGCCACAGGCTGGCAAGGAGCCGGGGACGTTTGCCCATGGAGGGAGGCTGCACAGTGACAGCGGAGCAGAGCCGGGTGTCCTTGTCCACCTTGTTCACACCGCTGTAGCTGAATCACTCTCAGCTTGTTCCTGATCCAAAACAAAGTGATCAAGACTGGGCCATATCGGCAAATACAGCGAGTCTTCTCGCGAGGTGTGAGGTGCAAGATCAGTGGAAATGGTTGTGCCGTGGTGGAGCTGGAGAGGGGTCAAAGCTAAAGGTGGTTGTACGCTGAATGAGGCCTGGAGTACCCGGGCCCAGGTTCCTCTCCAGTAACCTCATTTTTCCCTGCACTGAGCTGAGTTTATCATAGCCCTGGAAAAGGCACGGGCACTGGCTGCTTTGTTACTGCCTTGCTAAGGAGCTTCTACTTAGGTATTAGTTTTTCCTGGCTCACCTGGGTGAGGAATCCTGTCTAACAGCCAGAGAGAGCCTAGCCCTTATAAAAACCACCCATAACATCCTCTCTGAGCATCTGTTAGCTGTGTCCCAGTTGGCTCAAAGGGTCTGTGTACTCGGGGCTTGTGAGCAAAAGCTATGTGAACCTGACAAAATTGTGCCCACGGCTGCAAGGAGAAGAGGCACATGGAGGCCAATTACTGGCTCTGAGCAGTATAAAATAATGTTAAATAACTCAATTTTTAGATTTAATTAAAATGAAAGGCTGAATTGGCACAGCCACTTCTGAATTCTCAGTGAGGGGTAGGAGTCTGCAGCAGAAAGCGAGGTCTAGGGAAGAAACTTTGAAATCATTTTAGTGGTGCTGGAAGACAGAGATCCAAAAATATTTGGCCTCGCTCACTGTGCTGAACATGCTCCTGTTCGTGCTTTTTGTTGCTCGTTCCCAAGTGACAATGACACATTCACTTAAGTCATGGGGAAAAAAAATTAGATTTCAAAGCATCTGATTATGAATCATACCAAAAGAACCCAACCACCCTGTACCAGGGACATAAGAAAAATGTAGTTCAGCATTTAGAGTTATGAGGAAAAAAAAGAAGTTTGGGGAAGTAAAGCACCCAAAGTAGCCTGCAAGTCATCGTGTATCAATACAACTTGACAAGAGGGATCGCTGTCAGCATGTCAAACTATGTATTTTGCAGTAATCTTCCTCTATTTGTGCCGAGATTGCCTGGTCTGACTGACAGCTAGTTTGCTTGTTCCTTCATGGGGTAATCTGTTTTGTCTCCTACGTCTGTATGAAGCTGAAGAAGAAAATTGCAGGTAGGCTTTCTGTAGGGAGACAGAGTCTTTCCTGCTCACCTCTGTGCGTGGAGAAGNGTCATTGATGAATATATTGAAGAGCACTGGGCCCAGTACTGACCCCTGGGGAACACCGCTCATCACTGACCTGCTGTCAGCATGTCAAACTATGTATTTTGCAGTAATCTTCCTCTATTTGTGCCGAGATTGCCTGGTCTGACTGACAGCTAGTTTGCTTGTTCCTTCATGGGGTAATCTGTTTTGTCTCCTACGTCTGTATGAAGCTGAAGAAGAAAATTGCAGGTAGGCTTTCTGTAGGGAGACAGAGTCTTTCCTGCTCACCTCTGTGCGTGGAGAAGTTGCAAGCTGTGTTCAAGGGAGAAAAAAGCCCCTTGGTTCTGCTGCTGTTTCTGGGATATCGTTATAACGTCTTCCTGATGAAGCTCTCTTAGCGCGGTGGTGGAAGTCAGTCCCAGGTGGGTCCTTGGCAAAAGTGAATTTGGAGAATTCCCACAGCTTCTTTAAAAATCTATTTACTTCTGTTATGTGCTATCGATTTAGCTTCTTAAACCTGTGGGTTTTTTCTCCAAGATGGAAGAATTAACAGTCCTCTGAGTGTAATAACAGTTTTCCTAGCTTTTTGGATGTTACTCTAAATATGGAGTTATAACTGTGGTGCTTAAGTTTTATGTTGCTAGTATTTAAGTTATTGCAAGGAATTGCAAAGCTATGTTCTGGTTGGATCTTCTGTTCCAAAAAAAGAAAAAATCTGAAGTGTTAAGGCTTTCCTGAACGAGACGTTTTCTGAGAGAAAATGTAAAACCAGTCCAGCCTTGGAAATCCTGGCCTCTTTGCACTGATACAGTGTTGAGCAATGCTTGGGCAAGTGCATTTTGAAGTGACGTGGTTGAAAGCTGCAAACCCATGTAATTATCTCCCTCCGGATGTACACGCTAAACTTTCAGTGTTGCCGCACCACTTAAGCACAGTCTAAAGTCGAACTTCTTCCATGAATGTTGCAGTATTTCATGGGGTGTTTTTTGTTTAAGCACAGTTCCTCAGAGTCACATTAGAAATAATTCCAGCTTTCAGTTAAATTCCTACCTTTCAAAAGCTGTAGCGAAAGACAAATAAAACTAATAAAAGTGCATAGCTGCTCAAAAATAATGAAATTGTAATCAGGCTGTATGGGAGGGGAAGGGGATGCTCCGTATATATTTGGCTTTGTGTTTCTTTTTTTATTTTTCATGGGAAGAGAATCATCTGAATCATTGCTTTGGAAGCACTTGGGGTTGGCACAACTACTGCAAGCCACGGTACCATTCACCAAAGAAAATTGTGGTAATGTGCTAAACCCACTCTGATCGCTTCCTTCATCATTTTCCAACGGGCCTAAGCTATAGCTATCTCCACCCTAAATGCAGGACAGATCCATGTTTACTGGAGCTGATGGGAGTGCTTGTTCCGCTCCCCCTCCTTGTTGAGTGGTGCGGGATCCCCAGTACTGTAAGTCCCTGCTGTTACTGGGAAATGATGCATCATCCAGGTTGACAGAGGTGTCACTACACACCAACTTACTGTGCACAGGGGTATCCCATCCTAGGGGACAAAGGTGGCAACTTTATGCAATAGGCTCCTAACAGAGCTCCTGCCTACACCCGTATCCTCTGATATGAGTGGGCTGAGGACGCGCATGTTATTAGGTGCCACAATGAAGAGAAGCTTAGGTGTCAGTTATTTTAAATGGGATGACTCATCCCTTATCCTTTTACCTTGTCCTCCCTCCTTTCTCATGCTTTTGCTCCTCTAGGCTGCAGATCATTAGCTTTGCTAAAACCGCTGTTGGTATCTTCAAGGCAGCTGGATCGCAGGGACTTGCCTTCACTGGACCAGACATGTCTCTTTGATAGTCGCCTGGCTCTGTTTGAAATGTCAGTTCTAAAAGGCTTTTCACAAAAAAAGGAGGATAAAATATTCTGGTAACAAGGCACTGGAGCTGGATGCTGCTCATGCAAGAGCTCTAAAGGAATGAAAATAAGAAATTGCTCCTGGTTTGCTGTCTGCTTAAATAAACCAATAATATACCAGTCTAGCGAGGGCTTCTGGGGTCATGCAGGGAGATTATCGGTAAATCTGGCTGCCGTATTAGGTAGTTTGGTGGAAATCAGAATAGGAATAGAAGTAGTAGATAAGAGAAATAGAATGCACAAGAGAAGAGACAGAATGTTTTGGGTGAAGGGAATTTGTTTCTCATGAATCTGTAGAAGTTTTTGAAGGAAGCTTCAATATGGATACAGCGGATCTAGCTGATACCTTGTCAAAAACTCTTTGAAAGTAAAACTACAAGCTATATTTCACAGAGATATGTTAGAACCACAGTTATCAGGGAATGAAAGAAAAAAGTCTTCTCACAAATTGCGAAGTGGCTAAGATAGGAAACAAAGAACTGGAATAGCTGATTAGCTTCCCTGTTCTATAGCAGCTATTGCTGGGATGAAGTCCTTCAAAGATCTGTGCTGTTGTCGGACCTGCTCGACATATTCATCAATGATTTCAGTTTAAGTAGATGACAGAACTTGTAAAGGATATCGGAATTATTTATAATAATCTGACCTTAAGCTGCCTGAAACAACTTGTGGAGATTCTTTCAACAGAGAGTTCGAAATACGGGCAAATGAAATGCAGCGCCAACGAATGCAAAATAATGCATGGAGGGGGAAAGGAAATAATCCTCTTCTTGCTGAGGGGGTGAAAAACCCAACACCCTCTTGGAAGTAGAGGGGATAATTTTTTGTAAATGTCAGTTCAGCGTGCAACGGTGCTCAGTAAAGTAAATAGAGCAATAAGAATTACTGAGAGAGGAGTAAAGAACAAAACCAAAATTATCCCTATGATGCTACAGATCCACAAATATTGCAGCTTAGATAGCGTGGAGAATTCTGGTCATCCCACCTCAAAACCAGAAATGGAGCAGTGTAGGAGACTTCAGAGTGAAAGCGATTGGAGCAACCTTCCTTTGAGGAAAACCTCTTCAGTTGGGGCGAGGGGATCAACAGAGAAAATATGATGTCATTTAAAAGTAAATACTAGGAACAATATAATTCTCAGACAGCGGGTTTAAACAAAAAGTAAGACGAGTTCCCTCTTCTGCCTCTTCTCCTGTTCAAGGCAAAGCTAAATCATGGAATTACTGCAGGAAGCTTTTGGATGCCAATGGTACGAAGGCCTCTGGTAACTTCTAAGTCTTGATGCAACTTCCAAATTTGAAAGTCCTGAAACCCATTTTCTTTGGAATCTGGGAGGGTGTTGGGGATGCAAAATGAATGATCTTCAGTGACTACTTCTGGCTGCTGTTAAAATGTGGTTTATTTCCTTCAACAAGATACTGAACTTCTAGCTCTATACGGTTATTTAACCTCTATCATCAGGGGAGGGAGGGAAGGAGAGGCAGAGGTGATTCATGCGAGCCTGAGATAAGCACCTAAACTAGAGGAGCTGGATTACACCCGGGAGGGCTCGGTCTCCTTGAAAACAGAAATAACCTCATGACTAGTTTGGGCTGCTCTGCAAAAAGTGAGATGAAGTCTGTTCTCAGGGAAGGGTGCTGGGCTAGGGCACGTTTCACTTGTCTTATTACAATTGCTCACAGATTTCTAAACAACAAAAAAAGCTGTACATCGAAGTAGGTGGGGATCACTGGCCTTAATTCCCCACAGGTTAGCACAATGACAGTGGGTATGTTGGGCTGGCTTCCAAATGTGTCTTGGGCTCGTTCAGCAATGGCTGGCGAGGGGTGACTGCAGGTGATCATGGGTGTGAAAAGGGGCTCCAGGCTGAGTGTCACTTTCTTCCTTTGCTTCCAGCCTTCTGATGGAGGTGGCATTGTCTGGTGAGGGGCTCAAGGGGATGGAAACAAATCCTGCTGGAACAAGGGACAAATATTGTTACAGATTAACAGTCAAATATCTTTAATTAATGTAATTACACTTCCTGAATTACGTCTTACATTGAGTGCACTTCAATACGTTCCACTGGTGCCCGAGAGAATAAAATGTGTTTAATTTCATAAAAAATTGCTATCTTTAGACTAGATGCAATAATAAATAGCTCCACAGGTCTGTGCTGGGGGTTCCTGAGCGGAGCGCTGTGACATGGGTTTGGTGGCATAAGCCAATTGAGGAGCCCATCAAGGAGCTCCGAGCCAGTGAGCGTGTGAGGGAGCCGGAGGAGACCTAAGAGAAATTTGCCTTGTGCTTGGGGCAGGCTAGTTGAGTGTTCGTCATCCGTGAGGGCAGCTTGCCCAACATGTGATAACTTAATCATGCATCTGATCGTGGAGATTGCTTGCAGTGATAATAAATAAGGTAATCTGCTATATTAAGGGCTTGAAATTGGTACAGCATCTCTCTACAAGAGACTAGTTCCAAAGTAATGAAGCTCATCTATCTACAGGTGCAAACATCTCTTCTGTATTGCTCTACTGCCAGATGAAATAGTGGGATAATTCATCTTTTTTGGTGTTCTAGACGAGGTAGTAAACAGGTAAACTCCCCAGCTCCAATTTAAAAAGGGTAAACTTAAATTTATTTTTTTTTTGCCTTTGACTGCATCGCTGCTTTTCTGTAAAGTAGGCCTCCAAAATACATGCCTGTCTGGTTTTTAGGTTTAGATTTCTAAACTATCACCAGATGCTTTAAAAATGACATAACCATGGGGTGAGCATGATCCCAGGCTGCAGGGTGTGGAGGCATTAGTCACCGGGGGCATGCCTGCAGTGGAAGGCAGGATTCCTCTGCCAGCCCATGGCATGACTGGTGGCCCAACACGCCCAGGGTTTTGTTATTTCTTGCTTCTATCGCAAACTCCTTGCAAGCCCCTTAAAAAAACCAATAATCTCACCGTGCTATGGGGAAAGGGTTTCCTATTCAGCCTCATTTTGTACATCGGTTAATCAAGAAAGAAATTAAGAGCATGCTATCACCCAAAATTTTAATTGAGTTGTTTAAATAGCAGTGATGTGGGGGAGGATTTAAGATACGATATGCAAGGAAAAGTTGTTTTATTTAAAAAAAAAAAACAAACCTCCAAACCCATACTTCTCTGCTATCTATCGTTCCCATAGCAAAGTCCATGTAACTCCATCCTACAGCTATTTCAAGAGTGATTGGAAAAGAACTACTGAAGCACTCAGGGGAGAAGGGAGTTGGGAGATTCAGTACTTCTGAATTGCTGTCACAAACAATCTCATGTTGAAATACTCTGTAGTACAAATGTGATAGATATATCCCCAGTCAGCTGGCTTCTCACTAGAAATTGAGACATAGAAACCTTCTCGTGATTCAATTTGCGGTGCAGTGGGGTGACCCGGAGAACGATCTGTGAGGAAAGAGAAGCCTTTTATTTTCCAACAAGTTATGAAAAGTCAATGCTACAAGAATGTTTTGCACAATTTTCTGGGGTTAGTTACTGTTTTCAAATACGTGTTCCCCTACTAAAACAAGAGTGCCTTTTAAAATTTTGTTTTAATTTGTATTTTTATGTATTTTTGTTTATATTTGGTTTTGTTTATTTTGTTTTATTTTGTTTATACAGCCCCTGTAAAGTAACAACCTTTATGTGTAATTGCAAGTAGGCATTTATTGCTGCTGCTGCTACTGATACAAAATGACTGACGCTCTGAAATGGGGACCATGGGAGGTTTAGATGGAAGCAAGTCTGAAGTGTTTCTTTCTCCAAGAAAAGGCAACTTAACCTTTCTAAAAGGCAGATGCTTGACACATCATGAAAAAGCCAAGTCTTGTACTTGAGGAATTATTTCTGAATGCTGACAACCAATCAGCTTAGCAGCATTAAGGCAAAACTTCCTTCCCTACCCTTTTGGACATTTGAAAAAGGCATTTCAGATGTGCATAGCTTCCGTGTGCAATTAGCTGAAGGATTGGCTGCTTGTGATTTTTGAATCACTCAGGAAAGTAGCACCTGCTTGGCTTCTAAAATTGTACCTTCATGATAGCACCACCTAGTAATTATTATTCTGAGTCATCAGCTAATGCTCATTACCACTTCATAGTAGCAGTATAATTAAAACTTCTGTGCCATATTCCAGTAACGATCAAGCTTGAGAGCTAAAGGCAT
This sequence comes from Rhinoptilus africanus, assembly GCA_013400135.1. Classification (NCBI taxonomy): domain Eukaryota; kingdom Metazoa; phylum Chordata; class Aves; order Charadriiformes; family Glareolidae; genus Rhinoptilus; species Rhinoptilus africanus. The sequence continues at coordinate 366,393 of VXBO01008333.1, forward strand.
GACTTCTTTAAAGTTAGTTGCAGTATATTACTTGGTTTCTACAACGTCTGTTGAATGGTTTCTGAATGTTCCTCAATTATTCCTGAGCTAAAGTCACATTTTCATTTTTCCTGGTGTGTCTTGAATATGAGTAAACATTGTGAAGGAAGGAAGGTCAGAGCAGCAAAGACTGCCCATCCAAGGGAGGAGGCTCTTGGATTGGCCGTGGAAGTGGTTTAGGGTCAGGTCTCGATGGAAATGAGCTCCTGCACTCATTGCTTTGAAGGTCAGAGGCGACCTACTGAAGCAGTTGATCCCTGGCCAAAAGGTGAGAGGCTGACTGGAAAAAACCAGGAAAAATGAAATGGTCTGTAGTGGCTAATTTTGTGTTAAACAAAGCACTTTGGATTCTTTCTTCAGTTCAGATATAGGTGAGCCCAAGACATTAGTTTACCTTGCTTTTTTCTGTGAAGAAAATTAGCTCTGGAGTAGCCAGTGGTGTTTCCTCAAGGCTTTCATCTGCAAGGTGTGGGGGTGCCGGGACTTGGGGAGTACCTTCAGCCTGAGCTGGGCAGCTGACTGCACAGGAGACTGGTCAGTCTGTCCTTTCTCTTTCCTTCCTTCCCCTGGACCAAAAAGCATTTCTGTATGTGAAGAGAAACAGCTCTGGTGGGTAGGGGAGAGCAGGGGAGCTGGTAGTTTAGTGTCTTGTTTGGGAGATGAAAGACTGAACTTTGAAATTCGGTTCAAATTTAGGCAAAGCAGAGATGATTTACACAGACATCCCCTGGTCTGATGGCTGCCAGAATAGCTCAAACTATCAGGGACTTGAGAAACTTCTTATCAATCTTATCAAATCTGCCAAGCTCCTAAGAACAGCTTCGATCCAGGGGATTGGTGTTGTGTGATGAAATCACCTCTAGAAAAAAGACTTATCACCTATAAACTGGCACTTAACAGACAATGATCATCACCTCTTTATCGTCCTTTTTCATCCTCTCTTTACCTTCTCTTGGATAAATGAAACGGATAGGCTATAGTATCTGTCTTCAAGTCTAGTTCTTAAATAGAGCCTATTGCTTTCAACTGAAGTCTTACAGATTTAATGACATTAGATGGAAGTCGATGTCAGGAGCAGATACGTTTTAGGAAGACCAATGCTAAATGACATGATTATGTCTCACAACTTAAACATGGTACTTTGATGTTATGTGTGTTGGAGTATCACATTTGCTTTCTCTCCGCTTCCCCAGAGCCATTGTGCTAGCAGGCAAACCACCGTGACCCTAATGTTCTTTTACATTACTGTCTTCCAAATTACATCCTAACACTGTGACCTACATTTTGGGTCTGCTTTGTGTGTGATCTTGTTTGGTTACAGTAATAATGCTGCTGTTCAATTGAGTCTATTGTACTGTGTGATCTCCACATCATCGCACCTTTGAACTTGACTTGTCCTTTTGTGCAGGTCACATGAAAATTGGGGGAACGGTAGATTTAGACCAGCGCTGACTTTCTTAAATAGGACTTCCACATTCCTGGAAGACTTTTGCTTCAGGTCTTGTTTTCTATAAAGTCTAGGGGAGCTGATATACCCAGGATTGAATGCCAGCAGTTGAGAATGATGAGTTATTTAATCTGCTGCTTTGACTTCTGTGGCATGTTTTTCAGTAGAACTGTTTTGTTACAAGAGGCTAATGCATGCTTAGTTTGCTGAAATACACCATGTGCCTTTATTAACCAAATTTATCAGGCTGGGGACATTTTCTGGGTAGGATTATAAGGTCTGATTTTTATAATGTTATATTGACTGTTTTGCTGGGGATGCTGTACCTTAATTCTGTATGGTCTTAATTTTCTGTGAACGTTTAGGTTCTGTTGCTGAAGATCAGTGTTGAATTAAATGGCCTGCAGTTGCCACACTGTGACCTCATTCACAGTTCCTAAATATTGCTAAAACACTTCATTCTTTTTCCTATAAAATGTTCTTAAAATGTGATATTTGACCCATCTTCAGCCCCAGTGGCTCCTTGGCCCACACTTCTAAAACCCGTGGGAGCAAATGATTTGGTCTGACAGATCTTCAAAATTTTAACTATAACAAATGCTGTATAACATCTTCTGTAACTTGCTCAGAAAACAGGACCTGCTGACTTTCAGTGCTCAGGCAAAATACTGCTGCGGCTGGGTGAGGGGGTGACAGAATCTCTGTCTCAGTGTACTCAAAAGCCTCAGGTTTTCCAGCGGAAGGCTGGTGAGTGGGAAGCCACCGCTGAAGTTGGAGCACCTGGCTCCTGGCTTCCAGCACCCCATATAGTGCTAATGGCAGCTTTTGGGAACATTTGGCTTCTCCATTTTTCTGAAAGGTGACTGAGCATATAACAGTGACCCAGTCGCAGTCAGGGTGGCACATTTTTCTGCTATTGCTATTGGTACCTGCAATTCAACCATAGTCTAATCTCACAGATGTGGTTTGATTTAACTTAATTTGAGGGTAATATCCTACAATATTGAGGGATATTTATGAAGCAAATTCTTTGAAGCTCTTTCCTCCTGCTCTTAGCATCACTTAGTCTTGGTGGATGCCTTTTATCTTGAAATAGATTTCATCTACCCATTAAGAAAGCTGAATAGTGGTGCTATTTCAGTTGGCTCTGTCATATTTTGCTCTTGCATATTTACTTTGCTGTTCTGCTTCCTATTCTAGTTGAGACTTTTTTTAATGTTATTGCACTGCTAGTAGCTGTTTATTTCATTTAAAGATGTGTGTGCTGGAGAGGAGAGAGAAACAGAGTAGAAAGTTAGCCAAGGAAACAAGGTATCCGTGTACGCACATATATATCTATATATATATCTATAGATAAATATATAAAATGGTAATGATTTTTCCAACAGTGTCAGAAAGGTGATTCTTGCACAAAACACTTGTGGTCTGGTAACACAGCACAGGATGTCCCTGACCCCTGCTCCCTGCTGCAGGCGTGTTCAGCTCTTTTCTGGTTTGTTTACCTGCTTGGCAATTTGGAGCAGGGGCAAAGAAATGAAAGAGGAAGAGGAGCCTGCCCCAGAGCAGTGGGAAGGGAGTCTGCGGGCTGGGAAGGGAGTTTGTGGTTTGGGGAGGGATGGAGGGAGCTGGGAGGTGGCCATGCTCTGGCAGGCATGGAGGCGATGAGGGAGCTGCTGTGTATGCTGCCTCTGCTCATTTCTCTTCTCAGGCAGCAAAACTACTTGGGCTTCCTGGTATGCTCCATCGAGGTTTTGCTGCAGCACTTTATTTCACTCCCTTGTTCAATGTCTCCAGTTTCTTAATGGAGCTATAGTGGGCCCTTCCCTAAAACAGTCAGAGGACTGGAATATGTCTCCTTCTCTCCCACTTTGACCCCCAAATCTTCCCACATTTCAAATAGCAGTATGTGTATTTTTAAGAAATCCATGATGGCCATCATACAAACAAGAGCACTCTCGATTTGCAGTGTACTTTTTTCATGGGAGAGCTGGGACAGGGTGATTGGTTCTCTATCTTACATGCAGAGCAGTTGTCTTCTCTTACACCTTCCTGCATGAACAAGGAGCTTCTCCACTGTTGAGGGTGCTTCTTTGAAGTATACAGTAGTTTACAGGGAAAAATCCTGATCATTAGTGAGAGACTGAGGTATACATATACGTACACACACCATATCCTATTATAGGAGAGAAAGTTACAGAAGAAAGAAATGCCATCTCAGCAGTCATACCTTCATGAGCTGTTGGTTATTATTACCGTTGTCCTTTCTTCTCGGAGAAACTTCCTGCAATGAGTTGTCCAGGCTTTTGGACAGTGCTCATGTGACTAATAGTTATGTTTTATTTTTAGCTGTGGCTGACATAGTTACCAGGAATACTTCCATATTGAACCACTGCAAGATGTTTTTTTAAATGACTGTTCTGCCGTGTGCATACCAGTGCTATAGGAAGACAGGCAGAACTGGGACGCAGGTGTACCAGGTTCCAGTTGTGTTCCAAACTTCACATCAGTTTGTGGTCTTGAGATAGAATTGTAAGCTTTCCACTGTCTTTCTCCTCCCTTTCTCTAAGGAGGATGCCTCCTACTTCTGTTGCTCTGAATGGCCACAGTTAATGGAAATAAGTTGACTTATTATTTTACATTAAAAGCTTTTGACTTTTTTTTAATAAAACTGTATTGTCTCAGGTGCCAGTTAACAATGTGGGGTACAAGTATTGGCACAGCTGAGGTGGAAGCATATGGTAGCATAGATGGCCAGAGGTGGTAATTTCTTAAGTCATGTTTGCTGCCTAAAACGACTTAATATATAACTAGTCCTTCAGTCACAGTACTTGGTACCTGCTAGAGCCTTTAGAAGGACTGCAGTTTTTTGCTGTCCTGCCTCATAAGGCTATTTTTCTAAGAAGATTGTTTTCTGAAGGGTAGAGGTGAGAACTGCAGAAGAGATAAATGGTAACCATCAGCCACTCTAAGGGGAAGAGCTTTGCCTGGAATCTAAAAGAGAAATCCAGTCTGCTGCATCTCTGTCCCTGTGAAGAAGTAGTCCAGCAAGTCTCAGTCCTATTATCATAGAGGTACAACTTGTAAAAATTGAATTATTTTCTACCGATTCCTTCTTGCAGGAAATAAAGACATGGTTTAGCCCAAGTTGTATCTATTTCTTTGTCACTGTTACCTCCTATGAGAAACCAATTTGTTTCTCCCTTTCTTCTCATTCTTCCATATTGGATTATTTGATAGTTCAGAAGTTTCTCAGCTTGGCTCTGGCAGTTTCAGAATTAAAATCTCACCTGTTCTGGATAGCCTGATGCTTTTCAGAGTACACTTTGTTCACAAGCAACAGGGGTCTGGCAAAAAGTGTCTTTGAAGCAGGGAGACATTCAGCCAGTCCTTTGGCACAGGTGTGCACAAATTGGTTAGGGGAGGATCCTGCTTTTCAGAAGATGTACAGAAAGGATGAGAGAAGTGGAGTTCTGCTCCTGGGGTGGGGGAAATGTCAATCAAAGCTGAGAGGTTGTAAGAGGTGATGAAGAAAAAAACCCAACCATATTCTCCCTGCATATAGGCAAAACTTCAGGAGTCTGGGTTAGCCAAACAGCTTGAGCCTTGAGGTGTTTTGAGCATGTCCTCTCTACGGTACCTCAAAGGGACTTGATCATCAGAAAAGGGTGAGCATGCAGCCTCTGAAGCTGCTGCCCTCTGTTCTCTAGATCAAAAGATTATTTAATCTCTCTGAAAAACGTCCAGTGCCCACTTTGTATTGCAGCTGGTGCACGTACCGGGCAAAAAAGGAGCCAGCATTACCAGTAGTTAGAAACTGTCCCCTGGCTTTTGGTGCCAGCACGGCGAAACACATGCTTGCTGCCTTTGGGATGGTGCCTGCCTGTGTTTGTAGTGATTTCTGCCCCTCTACCCGGGTGCTTAATGATGCATCTCCCAAGATCTACACAGTGAAAGGCTGAGCAGCACTGTTGACTTGAATGCCATCTTTCCCTGGATCCTTTACTGTTGTATATGGATGCTTTGAGCATTCAAAAATGTATCCTTGTTACTCTGCCAGAGAGAGACATAGAATCGAATAGAATCATAGTATAGTTTGGGTTGGACTTGGGTTTAAGGTCATCTAGTCCAACCCCCACCGCTGCAAAGAGCAGAGACATCTTCAACTAGCTCGGGCTGCTCAGAGCCCCATCCAACCTGACCTTGAATGTTTCAGGGATGGGGGATCTACTACCTCTCTGGACAACCTGTTCCAGTGTTTCACTACCTTCATTGCAAAAAATGTCTGCCTTTTATCTAGTCTAAATCTGCCATCTTTTAGTTTAAAGCCATTACCCCTTGTCCTATTGCAACAGGCCCTACTAAAAAGTTTGTCCCATCTTTTCTGTAGGCTTCCTTTAAGTACTGGAAGGCCGCTATAAGCTCTCCTTGGAGCCTTCGCTTCTCGAGGCTGAACAACCCCAGCTCTCAGCCTGTCCTCATAGGAGAGACGCTCCAGTTCTCGGATCATTTTTGTCACCCTCCTCTGGACTTGCTCCAACAGGTCCATGTCCTTCTTATGCTGGGGAGTCTGGGATGCATCTTGACAGGTGCCATAGACTTTTATATGTTCATGTTCCTCATGTGGTCACAAACCTGATCTTCTATTACAGTGGGAGGGACTTTGCTCCCTCAGTCTCTTCCTTGTGATCCATCCACTCAAGAGACATGGGAAGAGAGGCTGCCAGTGAAGACTGAGGCAAAAAAGCTGGCTTCTGCAGGAGCTTGTGTGTCATGAATGGACAGTGAGGTGGATAGAATGGACAGTGAGGTGGATAGAAAACTGGTTGAAAGACAGAGCCCAGAGGGTTGTGATTAGGGGCGTGGAGTCTAGTTGGAGGTCAGTGATGAGCGGAGTTCCCCNGCAGCAAAGGGCTAGAAAGATGATTAGGGGACTGGAGCACCTCTCTTATGAAGATAGACTAAGGGAATTAGGTCTCTTTAGCGTGGAAGAGAGGCGTCTGAGGGGGGACCTAATTAACACTTATAAATACTTGAAGGGTGGGTGTCAGGAGGATGGGGCCAGGCTCTTTTCAGTGGTGCCCAGTGATAAGACAAGGGGTAACGGGCACAAACTTGAGCATAGGAAGTTCCACCTAAACATGAGGAGGAACTTCTTTACCTTGAGAGTGGCAGAGCACTGGAACAGGCTGCCCAGGGAGGTGGTGGAGTCTCCGTCTCTGGAGACATTCAAAACCCGCCTGGATGTGTTCCTGAGTAACCTGCTCTAAGGTGGCCCTGCTCTGGCAGGGGGGTTGGACTAGATGATCTCCAGAGGTCCCTTCCAACCCTAGGATTCTATGATTCTATGACCCCAAACCATCAGTATGCCTTGGCCTTGGTCCCCAAGGAGCTGGTTTATGGAGGGGAGAATAAAATATGTGGGTGACAGAAATGTAACTGGAGAATAAGAGGGAGAGTGAGATATAGCCCTGTTTATATCACCATGAGGCTATTCCAGCAGCTGCCTCAGCTCCCTGTTGTGACTCGGCCAGGAGGGATGCCAGTGGGTGCCCAGCCCAGTGCTGACAGGCAGCTACTTATCTTTCATGCTTTCCTGATCCGTCCTCATGTGAAGCTTTATCCTCTGTACTGCTGGCACTGGGCAGCTGCTCTCTGGCACACCCAAGGTAGTGGTTTGCTTCCAGAGTTTTTGTGGTGGCCAAAATCTGGCTTCCCCAGGGCATGCAACCTGGGCAGAGTGTCATGTCCATTCCCCACCTTTTTTATTCCATAGGAACAATGTGAGCTGTAGTTTTAATCAAGTATTTTGGACTATCCTAGAACTGGCAGCCTTTCTTACAGACTGACTGGTGCTGGGTGGTGAAAGGTTGTTTGATACCATGCAAGTCTGGCACCCTAAAAATGTGCCTGTTTGCATGATTTATCTGAGGAGCTTTTTGGAGACTGGCTGGAACTCCTCAATTCTTACAAAGTGCCAGTCTTTTAGGCTGGGAAATCATATGGCTCGTCTTTCCCAGGAAAAAGATGATGATCTTCAAGGTTTGGCTCCATAATGGGTATTGGTTCTCCTGAAAGAAAAACACAGGTGGACACTTTTTACTCTGTAGCAGAAGAAAGGTCCCTAGACCCCCTTCTGGACGTGCCCTTTTAAACCTTACCCTGTGATACAGTAGAGGCCTTGGGTCTCCTGAGTGCCAACTTGCATTTTAATTTATTTTCCAAAATAGCAAAATTTCTGGAATGTGTGTATTTTCTTGTACTTTCTTCATGATCACCTTCTGACTGCATCTACACTGGCTTCTGGAAAAATCTAACTTGAGCTTTCTTCTCGTATATTCAAGCCACCTCATTACTGCAGGGAGCCACCTGAGAAATGTGTTAATGGCCATATGCCAGTGTACTCAGCTCTATAAAAACCGCTGAGATGAACCTGCTCCGGCTGCTGAAAGCCAGAAACAACTACCCTCTTGTCTACACCAGGAAAACTACAACTTGTTAATTTGCCATCGGCCAGCAGCTGCTCTCGGGCTGGCAATGGTGGAACTGGTAAACGGAGCTCAGGCATATTTAACACTGTAATAAAACATAATTTAGAATTACGGAGCAGACTGGTAATGCTGCCTATTATCAAGGTTGTTTGACACTTCCCATTATAAGACTCTATTTTCAGCCACTTACAAGTTTGCCAAATTTTAACAGCTTGCACTGAGATTTCTTTAACTCGATGTCTGCCTCTTGCTGAATATTCTGTTATTGTTGTTTAAAAAGAAAAAACAGCACTTAGCCAGAGCAGCTCAGCTGTTTCTGAGAAAGAAGACTGAGAAAATATCTTGTTAGTCCTGTTAAATTTAGGTGACCTTTTCTTTTAACAGCTCAGAGGCAGGATTTTGGCAAGAGGGGGGAGCTGCTGTCAGAGATGCTTGTGCTCTTTCTATGAATATTGACCAAAATAGGCTGAAGTGCAAGTCCTCAAAACATTTCAGTTAACACCAGCTAGCAGGTCTTTAACTTGTCGCAGTAAATTTCCCCGAAGAGGTGATGCCTGTGGGCTGTGCAAGGCTGCTCCTCGCAGCGGGGAAGGCGGTTCCTGCTCAGCCCCGGGAACGTGGGTCTGCGTGTGGTCGCTTGGGGACATATCGTGTCCACCTTCCCTGTGGCTCCTGACTGAGCCTAGGCCATATAGAGGAGGGGGCTGAAAGGTTTAAATGGGGCAGAACGTGATAGTGACCACAAGAGTAATTTTTGAGTGGTTTGGAGAGCTTGTAAGTTGTGTGTAATCAGCATATGTAATACGGGTAAAGGTCTCTATGGATAATAGATGTGTATACACCTATACATTGTTCATGCTGTCTGTTAGCTTAATACATTCCTTGTAACTGTAATGTGTTGAGCTACAAAATGCAAGGCAAAAATGAAATTTGTTAATAGTTCATGTCAATGGTTTCTCTTTTTTTCCCCCGAATGTAATGAACGAAATCAGATTATTGTCACTGTAGAACACTACAAGCAATCAAAATTGAGTTACTTCTGATCTTGCTCACTTATAGGTTTTTCCCCAGTATTATGTGTCTCTTTAGTTATTCTTTGCTTTTCTATAAAGACACTATTGAAGTTGGGTGCTATGTTGCCTGCGTGTTACTGGAGGTGCTGGTGAGATTTGGATCCATCCTTACAGAGATTTAAGTCCTGTCTTTCCCTGGCCACTGCCAGTGGCTGGCGGGGGAAAAGAAGGAAAACACCTAAGCCCCTTTAGCTAAGCAAGGAGATCTGTCTCTGCTGTTAGCTGTGCTGCCACTCTACCGGTTACGGTAGCTATGGTCTAGTTATCACAATTGCCTTACCCTTTCAGTTTTCTATTAGGCTACTTACAGGAAAATTGCAGGAGCATCTTATGGCTTGTCTTGCAGAGCTCCTAAAATCTGCAGACTCAGCATCTCAGCAGCATTAGTCTTTATCTACTACATATCTACAGCTGCAAATAGTAGGGCAGCTGAAAGCCTACACCTAAGGGCTCAGAGAATCATGAAATCAATTATATTACTTATTTCCAGGCAGACTGGGTTACGGTGGAGTTCAGCCATCCAAACACATGAGCTTACAGTTGGAGATGAGGCATGGCTGCAGGAAGACCACACTTAAATTTAATTAAATTTTCAAATCTTATTTTTAAAACTCATGCCTTCATTATGCACCTTCTCAGTGTATAATGGTATCAGGTTGAAACACTTTAAACCTAAGGCAGTTTTGTATTTTTATAGTCACAATTTTTTAATAGGCAGTGTTTCTCCTGCTTCCCTGATTGGCATGAGAAGCCCACACAGATAGAGGAAATTATGGGAAAAAAGTAAACCAGAATATAACTCAAAAGGCTGTCGAACACATAAAAGAAACAGTGCAAGATGTATTCTCCTCTTTTTTTTTCCTTATTGTCTGCTTTGTAAAACCATTCTCAGGCTGAAGGTGGATGGGAATCCTTTAATGACCCATCAATAAAACCACTTAGCAGAGCTGAATAGCAGCCATGGCAGGTGACCTTCCTTTTTTCAGAAGTGCTCTATTAGTTCTCATTATGTTGCCTCTAGGTCACTTTTGGGGGCCTTTCAAGGCCCCTTCTTTTTCTCCTCTGAAATAAACTGTATTTCTTTCCATCTGGAGATGAGTCCATGTCATTTGTTGAGAGAGTACGTCATTCACGGGAGATGCCTGTGGAAGAATGCCTTTCTTGCCATGGCAGAAGTGCTCTCATTGAAGAGGAAGCTGAGGCAGGGGAGGAAGGGCAGTGGGAAGAGAAGGCCTGAGCGTAGCTGATTCAAATTGCACAGGACAGCAAACTGCTCATTCCTTGCCTAATTGTGTTCTGTAATTGAGATTGGTGCTGCCCCCTTCCCACTCTCTCCCAGGCATGTTTTGTAGAGAAGTTGAAATATCAGCCTCTCCTCTGGCTACCTCTGCAAACCTCTTCCGCTGCTTCAGTTTTTCCTATGAAGCCAAGAAATAACTGTTTGGGTCTCTCTTTTCTGTCTCGTAAAGGTGCTGCTAACTGGCTTCCAGGTTTATCCCCATACAGGTGCTACTTAGTTCTTCCCAGCTCTCTGATTTCTGGGATTAGAAGAAGCAATTAAATCCTTTTTGCTATGGCGCATTAGCTAAGCTTATGAAATTCATTGGTTTTATAGATGCCAAACAAGAGGTTTTTTTCAAAGCCCTTGCATCAATATTATTTTTATTCCTGTGACTTGTTTTGTGCAACTTGGATCTTTGCAACAATGCTAGTAGATGATAGTGATGAATAAATAATCGAGTTGTTAGTAAAATGCTACATTTTGCTCTGATTTACTTACAGATATTTGAAGTGGATATGAAATCAGGCAGAATTGACGTGGAAGGGGAGGGAGAGAGAGACAGCTTTTTACTGAGGTATTTGTTTCTTTGAAGTAAACAGGAATGTTATGCTGCAGTATTGTGATCAGGACAGCGTGAGAGCATCCATATTTCATGTTTTAATAGCAGCCCTTTCTTAGCCAGTTTTGCTTTAGACATGAAAATGCAATTTCTGAGGCTTTAACAGGTAAAACAAGAAACTTTGCGTGGAAAGAACTGGAAATGAAGTTTCTGCAGACGTGTTTTCTTTTTCTAAATGCTGACAAATAACTCCTGCCAAATGCTACATAAAGGAGAAAAAGAAACATATGGCAGTTCAACAGGAGTGAAAAGATGAGCTAATCCAGCATCCAACAAGTCTTTGGATGAGACTAAAATAAAACCAACCAGCCTTTATCATGCTTGATAGCACCACTATAATTAGGAGTCTGTCACCAGGTTCGTAATGAACCCTTAGCCCTATTTTCTGGAGTTTATAGTCTGGTAGTAAGAGTCATTTTGGGTTGAAACTTGGCATACTACAGCTCGCTGTGCAGAAGGCTCAAATCTAGCGTGCACGTTTTAAATAAACTGACTGTTAAAAGTTGGAGGGGTTGTGCAAGCGATGAGCTAGTTGTGCTTATAATCTGTCTTAAGTGTTTAAGGAGTCAGTGTCTAATGTGATTTATTTGCCTTTAGCATGAAAAATATAAATGTGTGGTTCAGTATCCTGATGTGCTCTCTAAAGCTGCCATGTAAGGAATGAAGAATGTAAGGAATCGAGATTTGTATTTATTTTTTTTTCCCCTCCCTTGGTTTTATGATCCCTACATCTGCCCTAGCAGAAGCTGCTGCTGCAGAGCTAGAGGCTAGCATTTGCTGTGCTCTGCCTCAAAAATGTACTCGTAGGAAAACTCATTCCTTACAAGTCAAGTTTTCGATTTTAGGGAGAAGTCTGGCAGATGAGACAAAAATCCAGCCTGCTTCTTTCTCCCATCTTTCCCTCCATCCTTGAGGCTTAGTCAGCTGCTGGCAGAGGGACAGGCTGTGCAGAAAGTGCCTCAGTTGTGTACGCAGGCATGCAGCTAGTTCTGAATAAAGGGGTTTAAGCTTCAGGAAGTGCCCATTTTTTTCTGAACCCGGAATTATTGCATGTCTAATCCAAGGTGCCAGAAGCCGTAAGAAGTCCTCTTTAACGTATCTTTCTTGTAATATTGTCCTCTTCTATCCCTTGCAGTGCTGGAGTTGCTCAGCACCTCAGGATGCCTAATGTAGCTGTTTGAGATTGTCCACAGGAGACAGGGCAGAGCTCTTACAACAGCATCTCTTCTGCGGAACACGCATCTAGTAATGAAAGGTCAAATATTTGTATGGTAAGGCTGTGGGTTTGGGTTACAGCTAGATGCCTAATGAGATTTTCAGAAACATTGAGGCTCCCCTGCAGCTTTGTGTGCCAGACTCTTAAGAGTCTGGCTTAAAAGGAATAAGTAAGAACCTCAATAACTTGAGCAAAATCTGAGGAGGTCAGTCCCGTCTCAGTATGATTCAATCTTCTGGCTTGTAAGTGAAAGCAAAGGTGAACTGAGGTGTATCCAGTTCACATTTAATATACAGTAAATGTTAACTTTCCCTCCCAAACACTTCAGGGGAGGCTTTGATGTTCATTTGATGAAGGTGAATAGGTTGGGGGAGGATTAAAGTTCATGAAGTGGTGCAGTAGTCCTAAGGCTAGCAGGGCCAGCAGACGAGTGATGCCTCTGAACCATCGCTGCAGAGAAGAGATGTGAAAACCAGGCACACGAGGGCTAGAGGCCAGGGAGGGGGTGTATCTCATAACCCCGCCACCCCCTGCCGTACTCCTGCTGCTTGTCAGAAAGGGAAAATCCATGCTGCGTTTCTGACAAAGAGACCTCCCCAAAGCTCTGCATTTATGAATTAGTAATTCATAAATTAGCAGCTGTAGGTTGGCAGTCTCTTCAGGGGGCTGTGCCAGGTTTTGCTTTCTCAAATGAGAGGCTAACCCATAAAGGTTGTGCCCGTAAACCCAAGAGTTCAGAAATCCTGTCCCCTGAAGAGACAACATGCTGTTGGAGGCCATCATGCCTTGTCTCTTGGCAAGATACTTTGAAACCTCATGGGAGCCAGGAACTGCTGCCTCTTGCAGATCCCTTGGCCCTGAGCCCCCGAGCCCGCTGTATGCCATACAAACCCTGCTGGGACCCCTGCCGCCGACTTCTGACCTAGCTGGCCGGGGAGGACAATAGAGAGGAGAGAGTGGTAACATATGTGCCTCTATACACACACATTCTTGGCTTCCTCACCTATATCTGCTGGCAAGCATGTGGTAGGAAGCAGCTGCTGACTCTACTAGTTGCATTACACTCTTCATTTGGGCCCTATGCTTTCCAGCAGGAGCCACGAAGCATGGATTTGAACCAAACCGTGACAGCCTTCTGCAGAATGAAGGCGAGACCATGTAAAGAACAAGGGACACAAGGCAAGCAGGGGCCGCTGCTCATCTCTCAGTGCGCAGAGATGCAAGACCAGGGCTTCTTGGATGAATGAAAGGGTGAGGGAGGACTTGGGCAGACACTGCATCTCAAGGTGGTCTCTCTGGATGAACGGCTACTTGGATTGGACATTACAAGGTTGTAGCATGTTCTAGCATACCTGTAAACAGAGGCATGTATAACCTCCAAGGGGAGCGTGGTGAATGCCAAATATTCATTCAGCCGTCTTCAAAAAGCCACCAGTCATGTGGTGCATAGAAACCCCTCATGCTAATGACTTTGATATTGGCACTAAGGACTGGCGTCTTGAAGATGAGTGTGTGAACATGGGAGACCTTTGTGAGAATGGTTTTGATCATTAGAAAAAAAACAAGCTGAGATATTCAATCAAGAAGATAAATCTGATCACAGAAGGAAGCCAGTGTACCACAAACTCATTGAAAAGGAGGCTTTTTAAAATTTCCATTAATTAGAATATATTTGATCTCTTGGCTTCATCTTAATTTAGAGAGAAATGCGGAAGCACCTTCCGATTTCTGTGTCACAGCAGAAGCTTGCGTAACCCTTCAACTCCTGGCATTTTCAAACTACAGTATAAATTACAAGAGGAAAAGTTGCAGCTGATGTGGAAAACACAATCTGTGTCTACAAAGTCTTCTGTTTTAAAATGTCTGGTTTATACTGTCCTCCAGAAGGTGTGACAGCTCAGCTTATTAGCAGGTTTGGGGTTTTTTTATTTGCATTGTTTAATATTTTTATGAAAAAACACCCTAAAAGAAGAGGAAATCTTGAAGTATTTTTTCTTTCTTTCTTTCTTTCTTTTTTTTCCCAACAGCTGCATTACAATTCCTATTCTTTCTGTGTCTGTGTAATTCACCAAAGTATACAAATAAGCATATTTGCTATTACCACTTCTTGGAACTTCAAAATTCATTAGTTGATACTTACAGCAGCTTCCTCTTCTGTTGCGAACTGCTGCCGAGTAAGGCATCAGCCAATCTTGGAAAAGTCTATTAAAAAAAGATCAACTCTCAAACAGCAAGGATAGAGTCTGGATGTTTATCTTCAGTAAAACATACCAGCTGTTTCTCTCTTCAAATAAGGAAATTAGGTATTTATCTTTTTAAAAATATTTTGCTACCAAATATTACTTATAAAAACTGCCCTTGCACTTTCTCTTCATGTGACCTATAGAGCACTTTCAGAAAACTCTTTTTTTTCTGTTGCATTAATAGTTAAACTGTCATGGTTCAACTATCAAGCTATGAGGTCTCATTTTTTTTCCTCATCTTCTGGGAGGTTTTTTTTTTCTTTAATTGCCCCAAATACAATTTTGTGCAACAGTTGTGCTGCGGAGACCAAACTTTTTGTTCTCAAGCTTCTGAGTTCCATTCTGAAAGTTCCCAGGTTTTGGCAACTTCTGAGTTTGTCAAAACTGTATGGTGAAGAAAAGAAACAAAACCAAGCAGACAACAAGTAGCAAAGTGAGTGATTTTCACATGGATGGGGAACCTGGGCCGCACACCGTCGGCTCTTCCAGGAGGCAGACGTGCAGGGGAAGTAGAGCTGTGCCGTCATTCCTGGCCAGTATTTTGAGAACTAAATGCTGTCTATTCAGTGTGTATTTTGTCTTAGTAGTAGATGCCTAAAGGTTTTATTATTCACTCTTATTACTCCAAGTGCTCAGAGGGGAAAGCTATTATTTCTTCTGTTGCTATACACTCCTAACAATTTAAGAACTTTAAGTTCCCCATCCCTCTAGTATTTCCCCTGAGGCTTCGGAAGGGAAAGTCTCTGCTACTCCAGTCCCCTCCTCAGCCTTTTCCAGTCCTCCTACCCCACCAGCCGCCTCCTCTTCCATTTCTCAGCAGTTCCTTATGGCTCTTCCAAAGAGCAGCAGCCTACACTTGGCATGATTCTTACCTTGTTCATTAGTGCCATTGGTAAACTCATCATGAAGCAGTTAAATTGCCTGCACTTAGTAATTTAATTCTGCTGTTCTTGATTGTAAGGAGCAAGAGACTATTGCTGACTGTCTTTGAGCTCAGGAAGAGGCCACTGAGATACATTAGTCTCCAACTTATTTGAAAATACTGTTTTTTGCAAAACCAGAAATACCACAATTATTTTTAGCAGAACCCCTCATTTGCCAAAGTTGATGATTTAGGTTTTCCATTTGCGTAGAATAAGATTATTTTTCAAACCCATTATACATTTATAATTATAGACATCCATTTAAAAAAATGAAATCACTGAGAAGGGAGGCAGAGGAGCCCTGCACTTACTCAGCATGCTGTTCAGACCCACTGTTGTAACGTGATGTGAGAAGCCAGCCTTAGTGTTTGCAGTGCTCTGTCCCAAAAATTTTTTCACATTTTGGCTCCTTCACAGCTTTCTGCTACTACTTTCTGCTTGCCAAGAGGAAGGGTTGGGAAGCATTTCTGGGTAAACAGAGTTATTTTTTAGGAAGAGTTTTGCTTATGAGAAAGAAAGGTTTTGCCTTTGCAGGCAAAAAAAAAAAAAA